>JAPYZD010007380.1:0-15525 GCA_030522725.1 Ichneumoninae sp. B BG-2022a
TTTTGTTGCCGGGTAATTTGTTAACCAATTAATTTTTTGATGAATTTGTTAATAACATTTTGCAATTATTATTATGCAAAATTAATCTTCTCAATACCTGTAGTATACATGATTTTTTCAGATTTTTACAACATCAAGAAGTACTTGCAATTTTCTCTTATTGTTGTCGAACTTATGCGAATTCAGCGCTCAGCGAGGCTCCCTCCTTAAAACGATCACTTCATCTATTTAAGAATTTCTCAATTTTCCCAATTTTTACGAACAAACATATAAATACTTTATTTCTTCATCCCCAGGTGAGACTCCAGTATCGGCGTGTCGCAATCACTGATGCAAACCCGGTTATCAACGCCGAGCTGTCGCCGCGAGCAATTCGCGGCTCGCCAGTACGCTCGTGGAAGCGCGCGTGCCGATATAAATCATCAATATCACAATCGTAGGACGCCGAGACTTAAGACAGCAACGACTACGACCCCGCGTTATCGTCGTTACGACGTGAGGCCGGCGTCGTCAGCGAGCCAGACGTCATCGACGTGCTCCGCCGGCGGATCGAAAAGACCCCGAACCCGTGGTGTTCACGTGTTCTACGCGCACGTGCCGTTCGTCGAGCGGAATCGAAACGTCGTCGCTTCTTGAGAGAGGCCTCAGTGTCACGCCGATGAAAAACAACGGGTTCGAGAGGATCGAGAGCGGTCCGAGAGCGCGAAGCCTCGAGGAACGATTCCGCGGAAGTCACGTGACCGTCGCGTTCGATGGCCGTCGAGGCGGACGTCGGCGCAAGAGACGCAGAACCGTCGACAGCCGGTATCCACCGGCGGAGAACTGTAAATTGATAAAAATCATTCCTACGTCACCGCGTCGTCATCGATCTCCGACCCTCCGCCAAGAGATAGCGGGGACAAATTCCCTGACGATTATAAAAAATTATCCCTCCGACGATTCATCGTTTAAGGCATTCATCGATTGATTATTTATAATCATTGAAATATCGTCTGATTTTCTCATTCCCATTCGCGAGGTTGGGATTTATCGTTTGTGACGGATCGACCGACGAGCCGGACGGACAGTTAGCCCAGCCTGAGTTTACAGCGTTTTACGTAACGTTGAAACAGGCGGTAGTAAAAATTGTACGATCGGTGCGACTGATCGAAGGAATTTTTTATTTTGTGGTTTCTCATAAAAACGTCGCACCGCTCGCGATAGACCGAGTCTGTGCATCACAGATTCGAGGATGTATCGATTATGTATAATTTTTACGATTACGAGAGAGAATCAGGGTGCGAGGGGATTAAAAAAAATTATTATTATAATAATAACACACGGAGTCACAGTAATCGAAACCCTGCCATTCGTCTTAATTAATCATGTGCGAGACGTACACACTGAAATTATAATAATTCAATAATGTATTATGTATATAAATTATATATATATATATATATATATGCGATTATAAGTGCAAGAAATGAAAAGGGGAGACGCTTGTGCGTTTCTTCTTCTATTGTGATGTTTTCTTTTCTTTTTTTCTACTTCTACATAGAAACTGTGAATGACTAATTCATAGGACTCCATTGAACAAAGACTGTTGGGCACAGCGGAGATATTTAATATTTTGCTGTGTACGTGTCTATGACAGTCGGGAAAAATTAATTCTTCTCACGATTCTTTTGTAATATAAGACGCTTCTTTTTTATATTGACTGAATAAATGTAAAATGATACGAGAAACATCGAGTTTTCAATTTTACTCCATATTACTTTTTTTTAACCTTCGTAAACGAACTGTCTGATCGTATAAAAAAATTTATGATAATTTTACGCATTAAGATCACTTTGTTTTCATGAGCATTAACATCACATGTGTAAACATTAACATCACATGTCGAAATTATCAAAATTGGCGTGGAACACTTGGGAATGTTTCCTCGCCAGTCGAGCAGCCGTTTCGGCGGCCGTGGACGATTCTCGAGGCTCCGGATGAGCTGTATAGATCCATAGATCCAGATGAGCCATGGATCGCGCACCACGAGTGAGGGATGTCCAAGAGAAGCACACGGAGGCCCGGCGACTGCTGTATAAGTTAGAATGTCTTTATTGTTTATCCTTATTTATAATACACTGGTTGTACATTATTTGACGTTACTTAAAAATTACATAATAATAGTGTAAAACGCTACTAAAGGTGCTCGATCGAATTAATCAAAGAACGAAACAATAACGAGAAGGATTCTTTGATAAATACCCTTTATTCAATGGGAGGTAACATTTATTCTTACTTAAAGCATAAATATTTAGAACTTAATAATATTCGTAGAATTTTATCAATGGCAACAATAATCGTGACAAACATGAGGAAAGAAACTTTAATAGTGTTTTTTTTCCCTTTTCGAGTCCAATACTCGAACGGCTCTCTATCGATAATTACAATTGATGTGACACGAATGTCGCGAGAGAAACTCGTGATCCCGATGAGATCAATCGAAATTAATATTGTTTTACAAAAATTTCTCTCGCGCCACTGCGCAGCGGTGCTGAATAAAATTAACATCTTACGACGAGAACAATAATGAATGATGATAATACTAATAATGTTTCGGACTAATTGTAATTGTCGTTTCACTATGGCTAATCGTTTATTTTTTTTTATATTACTCTCACTACACGGTGCTGGTTAAAGTATATCGGTTGGTTGTTGTTGCTTTTTGTTTATTTTTATTTCTCAAGGTAAGTCGTTCATTCCGTAAGTTTATTTTTTTTCGGGGTTTTACACAGGTAAATAATTGATTCTCGTTCTATTACTTTATGTACATTATCACGTTCTAATTAGCAGTGGTAAAAATCATTTTCTTTTTTTCATTTTTTTTTCTGGCAATACGCTCGACGACGGTGCAGTCGGTTTCCCCGATCGAGGCGCTGATTGGCCCGTCGAGACGATCGAACCCTTCGATTATCGTAGAGCCCGATCGATTTTTTTTATATCGACTGTCGTCCATATGCACGCGGATGGTATTAAATACCTCGGCTCTCGATTATCGTTATTAATCATTGATTTCCGCGCGGCTCGTTAGGATCGTCGACGACGATCGACTGCACGAAGTTCTCAATCCTTCGTTTCATTTTCTTTTTTTTTTCTATCTCGATTGCGATATCGAATGGCAATTCCAATCACGTTATTTACTGACTAGTAGTTACAATGTTGTATACCTTATCATTATTATCATCGGCATGTTACTCGTATTTTCCGGAGATGTTTTCTCCTCGTCAATGGGCGGGATAGAGGGTACATAAAGCTCTCATCCTACGCAAATTTGATGTTGGCTGTTGGGATGTCGGGGGGGACGTTGTGACTCAAACGATTTCCGCGATAATTCATCGAGCACCCCTCTTTCTCTCTCTCAATAAATCCCGCCAAAATTAATAATTTTCGAGCCGATACCTATATCGATAACAGTAACGCAAAAAATACATTTTTTTTCTTTCAACGCAAAATATATAACAGTGGTGAGCAAATTTATCACGGAGCAAACGAATTCTACGAATAATTTACAATAATATTAATAATAGTAATAATAGTAATAATATCAATGATAAAATGAAAGAGGGCTTAGTCGATGGATGTAATAATTATTGCACGTTTCTAGCACCTTCTGCCGGCTCGGAGGTGGCGTTGGGTTTTTTTTAGGTTTTTCCCCTCTCATTTTGTTTTAAATATATTACTCATTAATACCCTTTCGTGTAATTGATTCGCGTGACTCGAACGCGATTTTATTTATCTCGCGTCGCTCGAGCGAAGTCGAGCTTCTACGTTTTGTTGATGTCTTTATTTTTAATATTTTTTCACACTTCGATCGTGCGCTTCTTTGGCAATAATAAATTCGTTACAATATACACCTTAGAGACGATTAAAATTCGACTGGCCGCCACGAGAATCTCAAGAGTTTCTGATTTTTTTTTTTCACATAAACCCTTTTTTTCGTGGCACTTATGAACTATGCGACAGGTCATTCCTCCATAACGATAATCATGATATCTCGCATGTGATTTTTTTTTTCGTAATAATTATATGTACAATCTATGGACAATGTCAGCTCTCGTAGCCCGCTCGCTCAACTTTCCTCTTCGATACTAATTGATTATTACCCTTTACTAAACGTATAATATATATATAGTAGGCAATAGTAGGGAGCTGCAGCGATGGCTCTTTCTGTTAAGTTTTATATATATATTTATATATATATAGATCGTAACAGTGACGGTACATGTGATAATTATTCCATGAATCTTAGCGCGATGGGTGATCGATTAATTGAATTATTAATTTAATTGAGTTTTTTTTTTCGGTGGCGAAGAGAGATCGAAGCCTCTCGGGCGTTTTTCACCCGAAAACACTTCGCGGCAACCGCACAATTGTAATTGCCGATGTCGATCGGGACGGGGAGGGGGGCGGTTTTATAACGATACTTGTTCGAACGACGATTAAGCAGCCTTTCCAAGGAGCGATATACACACGTCTAAGCATAAGATTTTTCGGTTCTTTTTTTTAAGTTTAGTTTATACATCCCTCTCGTAGATTTGCCAGCCTATAGATCTCTCACTCGTCGTTTATCGTATTACATATAAACGTATCGCGATTTAGTAACCAATCGACGAATTTTTATTTACAAGGCCCGATCGGCCTCTTATGTACAGTCGGTAAGACAGATCTCGCGCTCGACGATCTGAATTCTCGTCGGTCTGGCTCGCGGTGAAAATATAATTTTCCAACGAGTCTTTCGGTAAATTTAACATTTTTTTAAGCCGATCGTCTTAATGCGCCGGTGCATCGAAGGGTCGCTGGAAAATTATATTTTGAGGGCGTACATTTTTTACGCGATTGAATTTTTCTCGATTTTTTTTAGCACCTGCTCCTCGAACTCTTGTCTCTCTTGTGTATAGGGCGAGTCGATTTGGCATCGACCCAGCGAACTTCCGGTGGTTCAGGCGACTGAATGTCAGCGAAGGGTGGTTTTTTTTTTTGATTTTCATTAAATCAGCAAACGCCGTTGAGGGAAGCTGTAACGATTGATATATTCCTTAAGGATGGTCTCAGATGGGCGTCGGTAAAACAGTGAAGTCCTGAAGCGCGGTTTTAACGGACTCGTATATCGGCCTGTTGTTGTCGTCGGCGCAATAGCCGTCGGGCGTGTAGAGGGTCTGCAGCTTTGTCAGGTAACTGTCGAAATTTTCGTGGCTCATTTTCTCCTGATGGGCGCCACCCGGGGCGTTCGGTATTCGCACGTGCTCCAG
Organism: Ichneumoninae sp. B BG-2022a; assembly: GCA_030522725.1. NCBI lineage: Eukaryota > Metazoa > Arthropoda > Insecta > Hymenoptera > Ichneumonidae > Ichneumoninae sp. B BG-2022a. Next base: position 5,286 of record JAPYZD010007380.1, read on the forward strand.
GATCGTTATCACGTTCTCGCGCAACGAGTGATAGTACTCTTTTAGATTGTTGTTTCGATGGGCGATAACGTTCGTCTCCTGGAACAAAATCAAATAGTCAAATGAAAAAAAATCACAATTAACATTAAAAATTGTATTATATTTAAATAGTCAATTATATTTTTTAAATCTTTTTTTTAGCAAAGACTATAGAGATTTTTTTAGTCAGTAATTCGCTAAGGTTACAGCTCCAAATATTTTTTCTTTCATTTTATGTGTGCGAGTTAAAGGAATCTTTTTTCTCAGCGATTGGTTGGGTAGATTTTTGATTTTTTCTTTTATTTTGATACTGATGCACGAAATCTGTAGATATGTTTTTTTTTCATGAATAATTGGTTAACGTAAAAATTTATAATAATTTTCTTTTTCTTCATCCGAGCAATTTAAGGGAATCTTTTTTCTCAGCGATCGGTCGAGTAGATTTATGATATTTTTGATAATAAAAAATGTATATATATTTATATTTATATCGATGCAAGATAATCGACCGATCGCCGGTCGGACAGATAATAAAAGGTCATGTACCGGCTGAGCCGCGTATCTCACCTTGTCGCCGTGCTTCAGCTGATTTTCCATAGTGGCGATATCGGAGCGCAGACGCAGAACCTGGGACTCGACAAGGGCGTTCTCTCTCTGTAACTCGGTGATCTCTGCCTCCAATGTGTAGAGATCCTCGCCCTGACCGGCGATACCAGCAGGTCCGTTACCGCTGGTACTTCCCTGACCCGCACCCAACGGACCACCCTGAGCCGGACCACCGGCATCCACCCCTGAATCGAGATACAAGCTCCGTTTAACGCAACGGCTCCGACTAAAATAATCTCTAACCCTCGCATTACGATTCTTTTTTTTTCAACCCTTCTAAACGAATAATACTCTCCTCACTCCACCCCCCTCTACCGTTCCTTCGTCCCTGCCGCATGTACAAAAAATCACCCCTTTCATCGTGCCGATAAAATTTTCAAATAATTATAAAAATCATCATAGCGATTTAATAATTTTAAGCATTATTCGAAATTGCAAAACCTCTTGATATCAAACATATTAATTTTGCTTTTTTTAACTTTGAGACTCTTGAGCGAAACATTTTATAAATTCAATCCTTTAGCGGAAAATAGATTTTACCATTTTTTTTAACACATGAATATTACGATTCCGATTATAAAATTTCACTCGATAACATTTTTTTTAAACCTTTGTGTTTTTCTTTTTTTTTGCGGACAGAGACGAATCTACGCGTCCTAGGACAAGATTCCCTCGCTTCCGGGATTTCAATCGTAAATCGACGAGATATCGTTTCATTGACAATAATAGTTTAAATAATTGTTTGCCGATGGGACTGAGCGAGGGATTCTTACCGGGAGGCCGTAGATTATTTAATTAATTAACAGTATAATTATTAATGCCGTATGTGCAAATAGAAGGCGAGAGGGATGAGTGACAGAGAGATAGTGGAGATGTTCCGAGAGTCGTCCTCGATTACCGAATAATAATAATAATAATAATTTTTTTTAAACAATAATAATAACGATAATTAAAAAAGTTGGGTGCGATGCAGACCTGCCGGCATCGCAGCAGACTCTCGAGGACCTCGTCATCGTTAGTGCACACTTTGTGTTTTACAAATTGTATATAAATATATATATATATATATGCTATATAAATAGATTAAATATCGCGATAGTATCGCCAAGTGGTGTGCGAGGATAAAGGCGTCTTGTAGCGTTAACACGATACTATACGACAATTTATCATAAATATATATATATGTAATAGCGAGCAGCGATATTTTTATGTAAATATAGGGTTTCAGTGGAGAGGGTTGAATTAAATGAATTTTTTTTAAGCCTCTCGCTTGTGACATCTCGTTCTCGAGCGGCTATACGTGAGATCTACGAAAGTGAACGATCGGTTGGCCGTCAATCCGGGAATCCCAACTCGTACGATCGGTGCTCTCGGTCCTCGCTACGACGCTCTGAAGGATTTATGGATTTTTTTTTTGTAGGATACTCAAGGATTATATTTATAGGGACAAGTAGCGTGAGGTGCCATCATACCAGATAACAGAAGAACGAAGGGAGACTCCGAGTGTTGACTACCGATTTATCAACGATTTTTTTTTCGTATAATTATTTAATAATAATTTAATATTTTAATGATAACAATAAGTCGCAAATATTATTTTTGTCAAAATTTGATACATCGCGGCCAACACTCGGATGCCGATTTCGTACAATAAAGACACTCGTGTGTGAATTTTTGTTGCTGTTGTTGATTGGTTGGTTGGTTGATTCTTACGTTTTTTTTTTTTTACGTAACACCGAGAAAAAACACATAGAAACAAGTGGCGAGTACGTCAGTCCCTTACCTTCAAAAGTAAATGTTCTCCTCAAAGCTCAATGACACGAAGGAAGGAGCTGATCGTGAATCCCCAGAATAAATCAGAATAGATTATTTTTCATCGTCGTAGCGGCATCGTCGGTCTTTGGGCTTTTCGACACAATCCATTTTTCATTTAGATATGCGATTACCTCTTGCGCACAAGAAAATAAATAAATACTGTACGACAATAAAAGAGACACAAAGATTTGGGGGGGGGGGGGGGGGGAAAAAAAGTAAGCAGGCGAAGGCGAGGGGTTGTAAAAAGCAGCCGGGGGGAATTCTTCTTCGAGTCGATAAAACAAAAAAAAAATGTAATGCCGAGGATCGACATAGGCGGGCGGGTGTGTTTCGGTGGGCGGGGACGAAACAATTAAATAATAAAAAATATTAAAATGTTCACTTTTTGTCACTTAAATTGTCGAGTAAAGAATAAGATTTTTTTCGTTATAGGGCGAGGTAGAGGGAGGTAGAACGAGACTGGAATGGGGCTTCGATAATCTCATTGGTATGACAGCACATCATTGCATGGATAGCAGAGCAGGGCATGGCATAGCACAAGGTCCGATTTATACTAAACTTTTTTTTTTGTAGAGTGTGTAGTGTACAGGAAAAAAAAAGAAAATTTGGCTGAGCAATAAAAATTGACCCGATGGAGGCAATTTCTGTTGCTTCTAAAGAAACAAAAAAAAGAAATTGCAACTTTTAGCCAGCAAAAAAAAAAAAAAAAATTATGAGGAAATTAAGGCATCTAAAAATTGTTTGAAAATGAAGTTTTGCCAATTCGTGTGTTTACGTGTATGTGTGTGTATGTGTGGGTGTTTTAATCGATTCGTCGAGATCTCGTCACGCCGCTCGAGGAGGTTCACTCACGTTCCCCGATCATGTCTGCGTGGCGCTGACTCGCGATTGTCAGAATCGCGCAAAATACAAAATATTCGTTCCGTCCGTTGCTGCGGAGCTGCGAATCGACAAGAGAGCTCAAACATCGTTCTCGAGATTTTAACTTTAAACACGATGACAACTGTATGGTTTTTTTTTTTTTTTTGTAATCTTGGACGGATCTTTTTTTTTTTCAACCCCCGCCACAACCCCACGGATTGTTGAGTAATTATTCCTCAACTACTACGTCCTCACCGGTGATTCCTTTGTTGTACATGCTCGCCATGTCCTCGAACTTGGGTTTTTTAATAGCGTGACCGGCGATCGGACATCCCGATAGAGATCTGTGAGTCGAGAATGATCCATTAATGTGTCCAATACCGTCGCATCCTGGTGTCGGACAGTTGACACCCTCGAATTTCATCGACGTCGCGGCTGCAACGGCGGCTTTGTGCTGCTCCAGCGTACCGCCGGATTCCAGGACCCTCGCCTTGTTGCGGTTCGCGATCGGGCAACCGGAAGCGCTGTAACAGAGAAGAGACCCTTCGTTGTAAAAACAAGAATGTTTCTAGATGCGAAGTAATTTGTTGGTTTCGAGTTTAGATCGACGGAGAATTTTGCAGAGGTTCGATCACCCATCCTGGAAGATGACGGTTTTTTTTTCATCCCCGTATTCATCGATTTATTGTTTATTGATTTTTTGCCGATCGTTAAACGATCTGATTCAAAAATAAAATTTAATGGAATTCCGGTCGACATTAAGGTATCGAAATTTTCCTTTTGATACTTCAATGCTCGTCAAATTTTTCCAACCATTTTTTTATGAAAATTTATGAAGATATTTTTGGAAAAAAAATATAGCTGCCCCGCCATAATAGCAGATACGTTGCTGGGGCAGTCAAGGGGTCGAAAGGCTACGAGCAAAATAAAGAAAATAAAAAATTCTCTGAGTTCGTGAAATTTTTCCAAATTTAAAATGTGAAAATTGATGAAGAAATTTTGGCAAAAAATAGCTGTTCCCCAAAAACGGTAGATCTGATGCTGAGGCAGTCAAAGAGTTGAAAGTTGTACGTGCGAAATAAAAAAAATGAAAAATGCTCCGAATTGGTTGGAGCTCCGTGCGCGATCTTCCAGGAGTCTAATCGAGTCTCATTTTTTCCTTACCTGCGATGCGACAAGAATTTTCCGGTCGCGTGTCCCGAGCCGTCGCAACCGGGAATCGGACATCTGTAGCCGAGCGGAGAGCGACAAGCACCATCACCATACATCCCACACAGAGGATAAGATGCGATAGAACCGAAGGAGCGAGATAGGTAGCGTGAAACGAGCGGAAACCACCACATATTAGTCAGCGTCTTCGCCTTAACTCGAGGGTTAATAGAAGACAGGGTTTGCGGAGGGGGGGTTCAGCGAGCTAAGGGAAATTCTCCCCTTCCGTTTGAGCTCGTGGTTTTCCACCCCCTCTCCCCTCACACTGCCGGCATGAATTTAGCTTTAATGCATCCACGAATTAAAGCCGAACGAACGGTCGATTAATCTTCTATGTCAATATTGAAAAATAACAATTCTGTTTTTAACGAAAAATAAAACATTCAGTAACCAAAGTTGTTCGTATAGCGAAACGTTAGTACGAAAAATGGAGAGTGTTGAAATAAAATGGATTTTTTTTTCTATTACGTCAACATTGAAATTAACAATTAGTTCGTTAATAAACAAAAAGTAAAACATTTTAACTAACCAAAGTTATTCGTACGGCGAAACGTTAGTAAACAAATTGGCGAGCCTTGACATGAAATAGATTTTTTTTTCTTTTTTTTTTTGGGTAACTATACATACCTCAGAGGTTCGGAGTCTTGACCGTCTCGCGGTTTACTCTTCGGCTTGTTCGCCCTCGGACAGCCGGACAGACTTCTGTGGGAACTGTAGTTTCCGGTAACGTGACCCGAGCCGTCGCAACCCGGCGTCGGACACTTCAATTCCTGCGAGTGTGCCTGGATTTGCGAACGATCCGCCCTCGGACATCCGGACAGACTGCAAGATTAAATTAAAAAATCATAATTTGCTGGCGATCAGTTTTTATGTTTTTTTTATAGAAACGCCGATATTTGTGGATTCTCTTCGAACGTCGATCCACCGAAATTACACCTCACGGAGTTTTCCTCACAGTAGAAGATGGTTTTAAAAAATCAGATTTTCCGATCACCTTCAAGTAATAAACAAAAACTAGGCCGACCGATAATGTTATCAAACGTGAAAGACGAGTAATCGGAAGATCAGATATTGCACCATCTCCGTTCGCAAGCAACAATATATATATTTTTTCATCAGCAAGTCATCGCATGCACTCGCGACGTTGCCAGAGGATGCAGCCTCGGAGCCACGCGCGAATCTTACGAAATATAAAAAATCGTAAAACTCAACTTATATTAAATCGTTTAATAAAAAAAAAAAAATTGCGAGAATTTGTTCCTAAGAGTCTAAGAGTTAATTCCTAAGAGTCGAATGAGTCAGCATGCAGCAAGTGGCAACGTCTCGTTCCATATTTTTTGGATCACTCATGAGGTGTAGCTCTCGTTGAGCGTATTAAAAAAAATATATTATTTCAATTAATTTATCAATATTTTCGTTTAATCTCGATTTTTTTTCTTCGAAAAAATAACGCTCTCGATTGAGACGTTCGAACAGACATGTTCTTAAACCCTAAAAAAATACACCGAGAAGGGATATAGAGAGCAGGGAGGGCACAGTCACACCTGACCCCAATGAAACTCACATTGCCAATTGTCATATTGCTTCTCATTCTTGGTTAACATCGTTTGTCGAACGATTAAAATTTGCCTATGAACCGGACATGGGTCATGGACAACAGTTCGATACTAAGCTGCCCACTCGAGACTGGCCTCGAGACATCTCGATTTTTTTGTCATGTTTTATAAAAAAATGAATTAGGAAAATAAATCAACAATCTATTTATATCGGACTAAACGATGTGATGTAAATAATGTTAATAATTATACAAGACAACGAATAAATAAAGTACCAAAAAAACGACGATGATTTTGTCGTCCCTTTTCGTAGGGGTCGGGTATAAGGGGGTTTGGAGGGACACGTCATTCAAACACGAACTTAACTACACACCTTGGTTCTTAATAGGGTACCGAAGATATTTTAAAGGGGTTACACAGATTAATCAAACGTATGAAACAGATATAGATTTATAGTGAAAACAAAAACATGGATAAATTGTGTAAATGTTGGAAATTTACGTCTAGAAGGCTGAAATTTAATTTTTTTCAATGACTCTGAAGACGTCAGCGGAAGTCATGCAGGATTAAGGTAAAAACAATTAAATAAAAATAATAATAATATAGTCAAGGGAATGAAAAGTGCATGCTTGATTAATACGGCATCAAAATATAGGCGAAGTGGATGAATGTTGGAAATGTCACGTCTCTAGAAAGCTTTTGTAATTCAACTTTTTTTCCAATGTCTTTCAGGACCTCTGCGGGAGTCGTGCTGGATAAAGGTTAAAAAAAAGTAAATAAGAATTATAATAATATAGTCAAGGGAATGAAAAGTGCATGCTTCATTAATTTCGTATCCAAAGATAGGAGAACTAATAAAAAAAACGAAAAATATGATATGATATAACAGAGTCTATAAATAAATAAATATATATGGGAAACGTCGATGTCAGATCAAATTGGAGGCCTTGCCTTCTGTGGGTAGCGTAGTTCCCGGACACATGACCCATGCCGTCACAGGAAGACGTGGGACACTGTATGAGCTCCTTGCCGTCGCGGCCCCGGGGGCTTCCCCGCGGTGAGTAATTCAACGATTGCCTCCTCACATTCATACTGCACATCGAACAGATCAACAACTCCTTAACATCCCTTATCCTCATTCATACTCGCACGTAATTAACGATAAAAAAATAGTTGCATAGTGCAATTCAATAAAATTGTATGTCAAAACAACTTGGGTGATCTTAGGAGCGGCTGGGAATTCTTATATCGTCGTGATCCAGATAGACTCTGTCTGGATCCACTGGGAGGTCGCAAAAAAAACCATTTTTTTTCTCAGTGTACTTTTCTTATCAGCTATCCACGCGGAAGATGTCTTTCCATAAAAAAGTCTTCTCAAACGCTAAAGCTCATTTACAAAACCCCATCTATTATTCCCAAGGCCAAGATGACTGTAAAAAGAAAAAAAAACCCGTTTAAATATCCCCCGCCCGGGTGAGGTCGGTATGAGAGCTGAAGAGTGCCAGAGGAGCCCTCGAGTGCGCCAGACGATTTCGAATAGAAAGGAGATCATGAAAGCTACGTGGTCAGCTTGCGGAGTGTTCCGTGGCCGGTATTTCTCCGCTCGGCGATATTCTGAGGCTCTCCTCCCGTCCGGGGCTCCGGACAGGCTGCCCCAGGATAGTCCCGACTTTCGCGAGAGGAGCTTGACGGTGGCGGGCTGAATGGGTCGAGGCAGCTAGCTGCTGCTATGAGAAAGCTCGAAACCTGGATGAACCTTGAGTGGCCGCGATATTGCCGGGGCGAAGCCGGCGAGCTCCCCCTCGGACTCCGCTGGATGCTGCGGGAGGCCCGCCGGAGGACTTGAGTGCAATCACGCCGTCGGCGTACCTCTGGTCTATCCTCCGGCTTCGGGATTCTCTGCTACACCCCTGCCCCACTCCCGCACCCCCCTTCGGTACCGTCTAACCACTTCTCTCAGCAGCTCTTCCGACCTTCTCTCAATTTCTCTCCAACCCCCCGACCCCCCTTGGCCCCCCCCCCCCCATCGCCTGCGCGGCCGTCGGCATAAGAGCCGACGGGGTGGTAGAGGGTGGTGGAGGAGATTTCGACCTCTTTCCACTTGGGCATAGCTAGTATGGACGAGATAACGGCCTGTCCTCGAGCCGATCTCGACCTCACCCCTAACGAGCTAAATCCTCGTACGACGTAGAGCATCGACCAACCCGCGGCCGCCCCCCAGCACCGGTTCCTAACCGACCCCGCTTGCCAAATTAATTCTCCATGTCGATATGAATTCTGGACGTTGGACAATTATTGTTAATAATTTTTTGATGATTCTGGAGACAAGACGTGAGAATGAGAGGGTTGTTTTTTTTGTAAGTGTAATTTTGGACGATCGATGGATTACATTCGTGAGAGATAAATAATTCGATATAGCTGAGGAAGTGGGAGAGTACGTCAAGCTCGATCACCCCCGCTTGCCAAATTAATTCTCCATGTCGATATGAATTTTGTGGTTCGAACTCTCATCGTTAATAATTTTTGTTACGATTCTGGGGACAAGACCTGAGCATGAGCGGGTTTTTTTTGTAAGTGTATGTTTGGACAATCGGTCGATTAAATTCGTGAGGGATAAATTATTCGATATGGCTGAGTAATTGAGAGAGCACATCCGGTTTGGCCACCCCGCTTGCCAAATTAATTCTCCATGTGGATATGAATTCTGTAGTTTGAACTCTTATTATTAATACATTTTTTTACGATTCTTGTAAGTGTATGTTTGGACGGTCGGTGGATTAAATTCGTGAGGGATAAATAATTCGATATAGCTGAGGGAGTGAGAGAGCACATGACAGCTGGCGCGCCAATAAACGTCCGAGGTACGGTTTCGGACGGAGGATATATGTGGCCGGCGATATAAGCGTAATACGGTTAGGACACGAGCTCTCGCTGTATTAGGTGGTTATATTGGCCCGGGCCATTAATAACGTTGAAGTATCGCTATCGAAGCCGGCCGCCCCTCGGGCTCGAGAGGAACGGTCTCGCCGTACGGGAGAGTCGGACAGTTTTGTCAATGGGGATGCAGCCGGAAGGGAGATCGACAAGTGATTACCTATAAGCGGAATCATTTTATTTAATTAATTTTTTTTTTTAGAAAATTATGTACGGTTTTTTTTGGTGTTCATGGACATTTTTTCTCGGGATGGAAATTGGCGGTTTTTTGGTATAAAAAAATGAATAATCGCGCAAATCGATGAACATAAGAAATGTACGAGGAGAAATGTTTTATGAAGAACCGACGGCGGTTCGGGACGGGGTCAAGTATTTTCGGATCATCGAATTTGGATGGGTTTAATGCAAGAAAGGGTTCGCCAACCGAGGACCACGCAGCAGTTTCTCAGGCATCGTTCGCCTCGACCGTGTGTGTGTCTGTGCGTATACGTTATATATATAATATTATATATATATATATGTCTATGTGCTCCGTCCGTTTTCGCCGGTTCTCCAGAGGCCCGCGAGACGACGGGGTACACTCTAGCTCCCATAATCCAGTGCGGTGGCAACTGATTATACCCCGGCTCCGATCTCAGTGGGTTGCGCCTTTCCCGCGGCCTTATCCATCCTCGGAGCTCTTGCCCTCCTTCCCTCCGTTCCTCCTTCACCTTCGCATCCCTCCTGCTCTCGCTCTTTCCTCTCCTCCCTACCCCCTCTCCCCCCCCCCCCGCTTCGCCACACCATCCCACCGAGCTTTACGTCAATTAGAATAAGGTTGGCACTTTCGCTACGAAGAGTAATTACTTTAATTAACAAAATGGTGGTGGAAGCGCCCCGCGGTATGCCGAGACTGGGGGGGGGGGGGGGCGTTCTATATGAACGGGCTTCTGGCCCGTCGACAAGGGAAGGCATGAAGCGATCGTCTTCGAGGTTCATCCGCGCATTGCGACGTTCGGCACACGTGTGGAACGCGAGCAGAGAAAAAATGATTGCCTCGAACTGTCTTGGCATAATTCTGGTCGAGAAATATTTGGCGGGGTAGGAGCGACCAAAATGTTCCTTTTTTGTCTGGAATTTTCGAAACCTTTCCTTAAGAAGGAAGTCTCGCTGCGCGCTGACTTCGTATAAGTTCGACAACAATAAGAGAAAATTGCAAGTACTTCTTGATGGTGTAAAAATCTGAAAAAATCATGTATACT
>JAPYZD010007390.1:0-15550 GCA_030522725.1 Ichneumoninae sp. B BG-2022a
GACCGATGATGGCATTGAAAATTAAGACATCCGTATATGAAAATTATGTTATTATTACAAATATTATACAAATAATATTGTTTTTAATGTACCGGTAACATAATATTCTTACATAAGTGTCAATGAAATCTCGTATACCGTATATGCATAAAATTTCATATACATTTATGAATTTTCAACCAGAATTTTTTTACAGTTTGTCGACCTTCGCAATGTTAACGACTAAAGTGGGAAATTCATTCTCAAATCTGCACAACAAAAATGTACGTACGGAAAGTCGAAAATTCTGAATAAATATAAGAAGTATTTACAACACCTGAGCCAGCCGATCGGTGGTTCCGCGTATGGTATTCCAAGGTACGCCTCGATAGTCCGACCATTTCTTATCTTCAATGTCGTTCCACTGAACGAGCCCTTCCACGTATAAGCTACTTTTTGCCCTCTAATAAATATAATGTACGAGGACAGTAGCAGAGGGAGCAGTAGTTGCGATGTCTTTAAATAGCTAGCCATGTCGATGAATTGCGACTGATCCACTATCTGGCGGAAATAGTCTATTTACACGACGAAGCTTTTCAGATAAAAGTAAGAAACACGTGACCTTATCTACCAATCGGTAGTTTATAGTCTGAATGGGTGAAGAAGCGCAAAACAGCACGCAGAAAAAGTAGAGCACACTACGATAACGACAATTATTTAAATGAAAATTTGGTTTCCGAATGTCAGTTATCGGCATTATTATGCCATTACATCGTTGCCTGAGGTAGTCAGTTTATTATTTCTCTATTTAGCTCCCTTCCGGCCTCTCGACTGCAGCTTGTTTGCATTTTTGCGACTGGCCTTCAGCTATATTTCCATATTCTATATTCAGCCCAATACAGCCGCAATACGTTTCATAGTAGAAGTCCTAGAAGCCGCCGGAAAATATTACAGATTATACATGGTCGATGGAACGACAGTGATGGATTTACCTTCAGTAAACATTAACATAGGGACAACAAAATATTTTGTTGTGGCAGCAAATATTTTGCTGTAGCAGCCAAATATTTTATGCTGCTACAACAATAGATTGTTAACGATCTACATTTTTTAGAGAAACAGCACTATTTTTCTCCGTGTAGGGTCGGATGGGGCGGAGGAGTGAGGAGTCTCATTCTCGCAGCTCGAGCGTTTTGCGCCCGAAGTCTCGAGATGTAACGCTTGACCCTGGAGGCATCGGGGCTTGCGAGGCGCTTCGGGTGGGACAGGATGCTCTAAAGGGATACACTGAGAAAAAGAAATGGTTGGATTAAGCAAATGCCCGGTGACAAACGTTCAAAGGTGTATTTTGTTGGCACAACAAAATGTTTCGTTCAATTGGCAAATTTCCAATAAATTTAAGCAAACAATCGTTTAACCAAACAATGCTCTATTTGTACCAACCAAATAACAGCTTTGAACGTATGTCACGGCGACTTCTGCTTAATCCAACAAATTTTTTTCCTCGGTGTAGACTCGAAGATCGCGGTCTGAAAATTTCGTAGACATTTCCATTTTGCGTTACTTTCAATCCCACAATCCTTCGAGTAGCGCGAATCCCTCGACATCGGGAGCGAAGGCTCGCCGGTAACAGCTTTGAACGTACGTCACGGCGACTTTTGGTTAATCCAACAAATTTTTTTCCTCAGTGTAGACTCGAAGATCCCGGGCTGAAAATTCCGTAGGCATTTCCATTTTGCATTACTTTCAATCCCACAATCCTTCGAGTAGCGCGAATCCCTCGACATCGGGAGTGAAGGCTCGCCCCTGTTGCGGTGTTGTCTGCATGCGGGAGACGCTCGAGTGCGAAGACGGCGCACACAGCCGGGGAACTCGCAGGAGGTTGGCCTCCGGTGTGGAGAGACCACGGTTTTCAGGAGGGAGCGTTTTTCAGGTCGGCGGGATGGAAGCCAGAGGAAAAACAAACCACCGGGATAAGCCTGGGCTCGGGAAAGCCTTTTAAAGAAATACAAAGTGCGAAGAAGCATTCCGGTTCCTCGGCTGTTGGAACCCCCGCAACATCATAGCTCGCGTTGCAGATGATCCTCCGACTTGCCACCTCACCGGAGGCGCCGCCGGGGCTCTTTTTCTCACCGGCCCTCCGTCTGCGGGGAGACCCAAGTGCGCTGAAGGCATGCGAAGAAAATGAAAGAAAAGTTTTTCGTTACCGAGTAACTAGGAGCGGTTTTACCTTCGCCCTGGCGTTTCTTCCCGGAACGGCGTACGAGGGAAGTATATAAATTGGCCCGAGTTGTTTTGCATCGGCTCTGTCGAACTCTGAGGTGAATACTGATGCGAAACGCTCTTCGGCCCGGCTCACACATGGGGTGATTTTTTTTTTTTTTCTTTTGCTTCCTTGCTTTTTTTTGTATCCACCGTCGATGCGCGTCTCACTCGGTGACCACTTCATCGAGATGGCAATTAATTGCATCGGTGAGCGCGGATACCGGTGCACACTCAACGTTTTTTAATTAACGCTGGCATATCCCTTTCGTCTGAAATAATGACGTCGGTGCCACTGTTCAACCCCCCCTCGTACCGACGGCTTTTTCCCGGGCGCACCCCGTCGAGGCTCCGGAACGCGAACCCTCCACGCCTCGCTCCTCTCCGTACCGCGGCGGTGACGAATATTGTTTTCAGCACAGCGGGTGGGTACGATTTAATTGTAAGACCCCTCGCCCCCCCCCCCCCGCCCCCCGGAGCACTGGAAATTAAGAGGGCTCGAGGCACGAGATAAGACTCAGGAACTGAAGTGTCTGAGCGCAGTCGCTGGCGGCAAAAATTGCACGATGTTTTGTTTCGAGCAATAAGAATCGGTCAACGAAGCTGAAATATATATTGTATACATATATAGACAGATGCAATATACGTATGCAATACAGTTGCATGTATTCTATCTGTCTAGTTATTTGTTATTACTTTTTATTATTGTTACAATTATTATTATTATATTATTACAAAACGAAACATTGAACGATGAAGTGGCAAATGTGGATTGGTAAAGGAAAATTATGAACCGTCAAAGTCTACGGCGTCTCGTATTACTGATTTTACAATTAATTTCACGGTGGAATTACAAAATATCGAAGTGCGGGTTTCGATGTAACGAATGTTTGGCAAACCGTAAATACATGCCGAGTTAAACATTGTTAGTGTAATGCTCGATTCATTAATAATGCGTGATGCGTATTTCTCGGGGTTTTGCCGGTCGGTTTGCGGAGTTTGTTAATTATCCTTAATTAACGAGCTGGTTGAAAATGAAAAATCAGCATTCCGTGTAACGATAACGCTCGGTTTTCCCGAATTTATGGAAATATGGAAATGCTTTCACAACGACGACGTAAAAAATAGTTTTGTAAAATCGGAATACGAAGTTTCGTAAATACTATTCAGTTAAATAAGTGACAAACTCGTTTGTTCTGGTTGAATATACAAACCTGTTCCTTTATTTCACGTGTCATTAACAATTTCAATTTGTACTTTTATTTGTATAATTACATTGAAAAATTAACAAGTAAATAATTGTGGACGTTGGTGGACAATAAATTGTTCTGAAAAAAACAAACTTTTTTAACTGTACACGCGATTTTGTATAGTTTATATAAACATCGATTTTGTGGGATTTATGTAAATAGCGATTTTGTATACTTTATGTAAATAACGATTTTGTACAGTTCTTACCTAATATAGGGCCAACATTTTTTCGTCGGATTCCTAACGATCGTTATATTTGTTTTAAAACAATTACCTATCGGATGAATTTTTTATCGATAAATTTGACTATTCTTCACCAACGTCAATGTCGGATGCGTGCATGTGTGTTTGTGTCCGCGAAATTCGCGGTAACCATTTGTGAAACAGGCCCGAAACGCGGTGAAAATTGCCAGGTGCAAGAAGCCAATTAAAACGCAATATCGAATTATTCGCAGTAACGAGAGGAGGGAAAGGGTAAAAAAATATTTTATATATATATATGGCGACTGTGCCGGCTTGAATAATGGTATAGTGAATAAAACTCGTTTTCACTTCCGGCATTTCTCGACTATCTTCATGCTGAATTAGTCGGCACACTCGACGCGGAAAAAAGGAACATGCGGAGGCGACAAAATCGTGGCAGAGTTAAGTGGAGAGAATTCATCACCGCCTTCGTAACACGTGTCGCTCCCCCTCAAGAATAAAGAGCTTGGTGACTCGTCGTAAAATAAAGTTATAACGACATTCAGGTAAAGATTGCGGAATCCTTTTTGATGCTTGTTAGCGCCATAAAAATAAAAATTAAAAGTTTGCCGCTGTTGATACGATGAATTGCTGATTGCGGGCTTGAGGTCAATTGTGATCATGTCTCAGACTTTAGTTTTTATGATATTAATGATTTATTGCGCAGGTACTTGCGGAATCGTTGAATACAGTACATTAATATTAATGTGGAATGCTCGGGAAATTGAAGAAAAAAAACGCAGCGTTATTAGTAAACGAGAAACATAAGTATATAGTCGTTCTCTTTTGAGGTGAGAAAAAACTCGACCGTCGTCTAAATCACTGTCGGACGTATTATCCTTCATTCAGTTTTCTTTCAACTAGTTATTCATACCGTAACAAAAACAAGGCTTGTACATTTTATATACAAAAAAAATGTGTGCATTGGTAAACAAAAAAAATGTGTACATTCTGTACACAAAAAAGTTTGTACATTTTGTACACAAAAAAGTTTGTACATTTTGTACACAAAAAAGTTTGTACATTTTGTACACAAAAAAGTTTCACAAGTTACGCACACAAAAACGGTTCGTATCTTTTGTACGCAAGAAAGATTTGTACAATTTTGAAACTTTCTTTTTATTGTTAAAGTGACGAGAAAAAATAATTGTGGACGTTTGTCGACGAGAAAAAATGTTCAAATGTCCAAAATCTTTGTTTCGATACAGATTAGGTAAAAGAAATTCATGTAAAGTATCACAAATTGGTTACACCAAGAACGAGAACGGAATGATACTCGAAGAAAAAAAAATCAATCGAGCAGAGTCGTTGGGAAAAAATTATTGTGATGGTGTCTGCTTGTTAATCCCGACCACGTAACTCGAGCCACGTTAAATTATTTCTCATTCTTTTATCCTACGTGGTCGGAACGGAAACCGCGTAATAACGCCTGCTGTGGTGCACGCTCGCCGCCGAGCAATTCTCTGCGAGTCAACGAGGGGTGAGAATTTTTTAACCCTTTGGACGCCGTGTTCGTGAATTTCCTGCCGCGTAAAAATATTTATCTCCTTAGTTTCTCGCATCTACTCGTGTAAACATGCAACACCATACAAGAAAGAAAAATGGTAGCAATAATTTGTAATTCTTCATCGTTTTAATGTTCTTTTTGCCGGAATTTCCCATTGCGTTGGACCATGAGTAAAATGATTGCATTTTCAACCAGTGATACATGTAAAAAAAAAGTTGCTTTTCATTTATTTACGGAAAACCCCATTTGCAACATTATAATAAATCATTACCGATTACATTATATTTTCTTACATTACATTTTGAAAAGTTGTTTGTTTATCTCATTTTTCAAGAATCCAGGCAAAAAATGTATTAATTAATTATTTAAAAAATGAATTTATGTCGATCATGTTTCAACGATTCACTGCCATTCGTTTCCCACATATAAATTACCTCCAGACAAATTACAAAAAAAAATCTGGTCTACCATTAATCAACCACAACGAATCTTTTTCTCGAGCATGCACCTGCTGCGCACTGCCTCGATCGAGAAACTCATTAGTCCCAGATGTTTTGGCAACAACTTATAACTATTTAAATAATCACGCCCAACTTCCCCGGCCGGTTCGATCCCTCCGAGTAGATGAGTCATCCCTCGTCACACGTAAGCCCTAGTCAGGAGCTTAAAAAAAAAAAAAAAACCCCTCCCCAGAATACGCCCATTGGTGCCAATATGCCGCTTCCGAGAACCGTGCGCCGGCAAAGTGTAGTTAAACTTTTCAAAGTTACAGTCAGCCCATTACGGGATTTCTAATGATCTCTCAGTCAAAGTTTCTCGCGATAATAAACAACGTCTTCGACTGCTCGCAGACCTGGCGCACGTCGAGGGATGTTTCGAAGGGTGGAAGGGTTGGCGCTGGCCCTCGTTGAATAATTTGTAGCTCCAGTTCGAGGGAGGTGCAGGAAACTACTAAACTAGGAGAGCCCGCTGAGCTGTTCCTCGTCGCGGGCGATTCATCAAAGCTTCCCTTTACATTAAAGTCTATTCAAGGGCGGACGACTCACCCCTCCCATTCGGTGTTCGCCGGTGACTCCTTAATTTCAGCCTAGACGGCTACGAATCAGCGATAGCACGCGAGGGGACGAACGACGAGGGCCGTGGAGGAAAAGCGACGACGAGGCCGTTGGGGGGGAGGGGGGGGGGGTGAAAGTGGAGAACACCATCGAGGTCGTATCGGAGGCGATGGTACTTCCTCCGTTGCGAAGAGCGAATCGTCGGCTTCCGCTCTCGCATCGGCCTTAAGTAGTGTCATCGTTGTTATTGTTATTATCGTACGTTATTAGCGGCGGGGCGGGTTGGAGGCATTTCCGGGAATTCACCCTCTTAAACAATTATCAAAGTGTGGATGGGGCTTGCGCCCGGTCTCCGCCGGTAATTGTTTCTTACGTCGATGCCCGAGACATGGCCTGATTAAACTAGTTTAGGCTCGGCGGTGAGGAGAGAATGGCGAGAGGCAGTGGGCGTAAGCCGGCGGGAGAGCTGGCAAACACCGCAGAAATTTCGCGCAAGTTTATAGTCTCCTCTCCATACCCCCTCCCCCTCCCTGGGGTTGTTGAAGTGTTGAAGCGGTCGGGTTAACGCTAATCGAACAAACCTAGCCGCACGCGGCGTGCCTTTCGTCATTCCAACGCCCGCGCGATATTACTCCGGGACTATGACGCCCCCTCCTGTCCTGGGTAAGGAACTCCGCGGGAGTTGTGTTGGTGCATTCCATGGAGAATCTGTCGCGGGGGCTCGCCCGAGGCGGGATTTAAGTTTGGAAGAATATCCGAGTTTGGGCAAATGGGAATTGCATCGTACCGGAAGTGAACGCACCCAGAAAAAAAATTTATTTGACAGACACCGTTTATTAAGATTAAGTAAAATATTTATTTGAGTTAAATAGATATTTATTTGGTTTAAATAAATATTTATTTAAATAAAGTAAATAGTTACTTAAATGAAATAAATATTTATTTAAAGCAAATAAATATTTTACTTAATCTCAATAAACGGTGGCCGTCAAATAAATTCAACTCTTCAAGGTGGGTCTGTGAATTTTTACAGATTTTTTTTGCACATTAACTTGTTGTTTGAATTGTCCTGGGAAATTCAAGGTCCTCGTTGAAGAAGGATCCGGTACTTGAAGGGTTAATGGGGGAACACTGAGCAAAATTGTCCTGATCGAAGATGGACGCGTGCAGAGTTTCATGAGGACCAGCCGAATTCGAGATGAACCGAGCGAGCGTACGAGTCCGTTTATTTCCACCTTCGCTCGTTTGCACGACAGTTTGCGGTACTCGTATGTTTCGTATGTTTGAAATGCGTCAAAGTCCTCGTGATATTTGGCGACGTGCGGTTGTTTGCACGGTCGCCTGGGGGGGGGGGGGGGGGGGGGGGGGGGCACTCGCCCGTGAATTCTGCGGAGTGGTTTATGAAATTTTGTTCCTGCACGTTCGCCGAGCCCGGACGTATATATCGAGACACGCTCGTCGAACCGTTCGAAGTTCTTTTATTTTTTTCATTATTATTTTTTTTTTAGTGTAGCTTGCTCGATGCGTATCGCTGGGTGAACATCGTCTCTTCACGTTCAATAAATTTTTCACTCATCATATTCAACTGAGTTTTATTTCTTATTTATTATATTCAACTGAGCTTTTCCCGTCAGAAAAAAAATCAGCACATTTTTCCAATAAAACAAGTTACGGTGTCCGATTAATTCTTCAAATTACGTCTCTCGTTCATTCACCGAGAATTATCATGTTTCTTCTGAAATTGCAATAAATCCCAGCTCTTCCTTTATTATTTGTTTAATCGTACATATGTCATTCATATCGCAATATTCCATTCCGTTATCTCTCGAGGCAAAAAAGATATTAAAAAATCTGACCGATTCGATACACACACACATATATATCCGAAGACCAGCTAACAGTCGCATTTCTCGACGTTTTAGACTATTTCAAGTACTTGACATTAAAATCCCAATTTTTTTTTTACGACATATCTTCCCATATGCGAAAGCAAAAGAACCGACGCATAGAACTATTCGCCGAAAATCAATCGCACAATGTCAATATATTTCTTAAATATATTTTCCACACACTTTCGTTCCTTGCGTGATCTTTTTTTTCTTATCTTATCAAGACATAGAAACCTACACTGGAAATATAATAACATAAATACAGTATAGTATAGAGAATACGAATGGCAACGCGTAAGAAATACATTATTCCTCGTCATATTTCGATGCCGTTGAGAGGATCTCTTCGTCTCCTCTGCCATCCCCTACATTCTAGGATTGGTCAGAGGGGTTGCGCCAGGACGTTCATCTGTTGGTCTCAGCGACGCAGCCGGCCCACTATCGCGGGAGCAATTCCCGCGCCGTATTATCATATTTTTGCATAATGGAATCAGCCAACACATCGCGAATCACGCTGGCGGGTCTCTTCCGCGCGTAGCTTCAGCCGGCCCTTCCCGACATCAGCGGCGATGCGAGATCGTCCTATATCCCTCGTTAAAGAACAACCCAAGCCCATTGAAAACAGCGGAATTATACTCCAACTACGATGCCCATAAACCATCCGCACACTCGACAAAACAGTATCCGCATTAACGATTTCAATGACGACTTTACCCGCGAACCGCGAAATTTATTCAGTATCCGATTCAATACCGTCGGCCTTTGTTTCGCCACTTTTAGCCGCGCGAAACAGCCGGCTGGTCGCATTCTCCGAAAAGCCCACCCTCCAACTCGCCACCCCAGCCCTCCATCGTCGTTCGTTTGTTCGGTCAGAAAATGTATTCTCGTAAATTTACCCTTTTCAATTTACACGAGAAATATCGTATCTCTTTGTATCCATGTCGTATATCAGACGGAGAAGACACGCGCGATCATCAGTTACGCCCCGATGAGAGAGTACATGCGTGGTCCATTACACATCCTCCCCGTTGGGAAGACATCGGGAGGTGTTTTCGCATCGGAGGCATCAATCCCCTGTACTGTCTATTCGCCATCGGTGGGGTGAGTCGTCAGACCCGTCAACCCTCAGCAGTGCTCAAGCTCTCGAAGGGTTGAAACGCAAATGGCGTGACGCACTCCTGGAGACCTAACGACGGAGGGACCGTCGAGAGGATTGGGGAACAAGCGCAGAAAGCACGGACGAGGAACTCACGAGTGAGCGCTCGTCATGCGTAACTATAAGGAGATCGGATGATCGAATCATCCTCATGAATCTGCAATGCTGTCGCCGCGAGAATTGGGAGACTGAGTTCGGGGAATGGAAGCGTTGGCAAATCGATTATGAGGTCGTATTAATAGCGGGGTTAACCAAAGGGGTCGCGCGGGCGAAGAATCATAATCAAACCAAATCGCATCCTCAAATGGCGTGACGCGCTCCTGGAGACCTAACGGTGGAGGGACCGTCGAGAGAACGAGGAACTCACGAATAAGTGGTCGTCATGCGTAACTATAAGGAGATCGGATGATCGAATCATCCTCATGAATCAGCAATGCTGTCGCCGCGAGCATTGGGGAACTGAGTTCGGGGAATGGAAGCGTTGGCAAATCGATTATGAGGTCGTATTAATAGCGGGGTTAACCAAAGGGGTCGCGCGGGCGACGAATCATAATCAAACTAAACAGCATCGTCAAATGGCGTGATGCACTATTGGAGAGCGAACGACGGAGGGACCGTCGAGAGGACGAGGAACTCACGAATAAGTGGTCGTAATGCGTACCTATAAGGAGACCGGATGATCGAATTATCCTCATGAATCTGCAATGCTGTCGCCTCGAACATTGGGAATCTGAGTTCGCGGAACGGAAGTGTTGGCAAATCGATTATGAGGTCGTATTAATAGCGGGGTTAACCAAAGAGGTCGCGCGAGCGAAGAATCATAATCAAACCAAACCGCATCGTCAAATGGCGTGATGCACTCTTGGAGACCGAACGATGGAGGGAACGTCGAGAGGATTGGGGAACAAGCGCAGAAAGCACGGACGCGGAACTCACGAGTAAGCGGTCGTCATGCGTGCCTATGAGAAGATCGGATGATCGAATCATCCTCATGAATCTGCAATGCTGTCGCCTCGAGCATTGGGAATCTGAGTTGGCCACATGGAAGCGTTGTCAAATCTATTATGAGGTCGTATTAATAGCGGGGTTAACCAAAGGGGTCGCGCGAGCGAAGAATCATAATCAAACCAATCTTCATCCTCCGCCTCCGGTCCGAGGCGGAACTCTCACTGACCAGTGATCAGCACACATGGAATATACAAACGGCAAAGCGGTCATGTCGCTTATGTGTACTGTTCCGCTTTTCGTCACAAGCGGATTGCACTGTCCATTCGCCATTGGTGGGGTGAGTCGTCAGACGCGTCAATCATCGGCAGTGCTCAAGCTCTCGAAGGGTTACAACGCAAATGGCGTGACGCACTCCAGGAGACGAAACGATGGAGGAACCGTCGAGAGGATTGAGGGACAAGCGCAGAAAGCGCGAACTATAAGGAGATCGGATGCTCGAATCATCCTCATGAATTTGCAATGCTGTCGCCGCGCGCATCGAGAAACTGGGTTCGCGGCATGGAAGCGTTGGCGAATCGATTATGAGGTCGTATTAATAGCGGGGTTAACCGAAGGGGTCACGCGGGAGAAGAATCATAATCAAACCAATCCTCATCGTACGCCTCCGGCCCGAGGCGAAACTACGGCGGGGCAGTGACCAGCATCGCATGGAATATACAAACGGCAAAGCGGTCGTAATGTCTATGTGTGCCATTCCGCTTTTCGTCACAAGCGGGTTCTAAATTATTCACTTGCTAAATTGGATTGTTCGTTAGCGGTAATAGATTGTTCGGCGCACACGAGCGTGGGGGCTCGTGCGGCCAACAACCACGAATTATCGGTTATAATAGTACGAAATAATAACAACGTTTTCGTTATTAATCCACCGTTCATCGGGGTGTTGCCCGGCAACTGTTTCAACGAGGATTGAGTGATTTGGTGCAATTGTGGTCCGGCAGTAGCTCATCATCCTTGTCATCAGCATGATAATGCCGCGGTGCCCGACGATTCTGTACATAATCCATACTGATCTATCGTCAGCATAGTCACGGCCAGCCTGCCAAACCTAGTTTGGTGCAGTTTGTCCGTGTCCTACCGCTCCGCCACCCCCCAATGTATTAAGCCCCTCTGCGTATCATCTTGGTATATACACAGCTATTGCAGCTCCGTCGGGCGACCCAGGAGAGTTTGACGAGCGATATCGGTTGGCACCGCGGGTTCCAAGTGGCGGCGCTGCCGGGAACGGACCTGGGAGACGGAGGGTTCACCCGGATCCACCCCTAGTGGCCCTCACGGGGGTATCTATTTGCTCTGAATTCAATTAAACCGAGATTAAACAAACGCACCACGGTTGTGTATACGTAGTATTCGCTATTAGGGTAGTTCAATAAGGGACTCCACCGTTGGGAGCGGTGGGTGGCGTCCGGGCTCCTGGCGAACCGGGCGATGCGAAGGGACAGCGGTGCAGATAGGGAAGACGATAGACCGGGTTGGTCTCAGCCGTCAAGCCTCAAAGTTAAGCCCGGGTCAGCATGCTTCCCGGTACGGTCGGCTTTACTTAAAGGTCAGGACTGCTTGCCGAGGGCTTTGGCCTGCGGCGAACTCCTGGTCGTGACCATTGCAAGCACGAGATCAGACAACCTTACTGCAGCGAAGACTACACGCCGTCTCGGCGTACTACGTGTGTATGTGCGCGGTCTACGGTGAGTTCTCGCTGCCAAGTACCCACAGCAAACGAAGTTGAACGAGGGTTACGCACTGGGCGCTCTCGTGTAACCGCACCTGAAAGGGACAGACCCAAAGTACCGACAAAGTCCTCTCTCACCTCCACCCTCCGGCTCTGTTTAATTATTGAAGCTCACCGAATTCTGGTGTAAGTCTCGCACAGAATTCTCGGGCCTTCGGCCTGTGTGCATTGCAAACGCGGGTATTTGTAATTCTATCCAATCGGCGCGTGGTCTCTACGGTTCGGTAATGGAGTTCAATGAACTCTACCGATAGCGGTTGAGGCGATATGAATTCCGCACTAGTTCGGAAGGGGCGAATATTTTGCATGTCAAACACTTGCGAATACTTGCGATAAGACGGCGATCTCTCTCGTGATGGATCCAATTTGAGGCTTTCGGAGATTTTTTTACTCACCTGAAACAGAAAAAAAGCATTCGGTTAATTCAAGATTCGGATTTAAAGGTAGAATTCTCGTCGCAGTAGATTAATCATGAGCCGATCAGACTCTCATCAATTTTTTCCACCCTCCGCCCTGCGATTCAATTAATTCCTATCAAACATACATTGGGAAGAGTATCCGTCATTTTACGGATATCAATACGTGAGCTTCATTATTTGTATGGACCCATTGTTATCAACGTCTGGCAAAAAACTGATGAAAATTTGATGTTTGCAGATTTATAGTTCGCTACTTTCAGCGATATTTTTTTGCACATCGCAAACAGCGCGACTGAATAGTTCCAAGCGGTAAACTGATATTTATTTATCCGACATTGTCGAGCATGTTCGATCGAGACTTTGCTATCGGAATTATTGAACAATTTTTGTTGCTGCATGAATACTTCGGTTTCGTGTACAAAACAATGCACAAGGCAGGCGTGCATCGGCTACCGTGATAGCAAACAGGCTTTATTTAAACGGCGTTTGATTACGATCCTTTCCGGCTCACGCACTTTTTTAATTTTTTTAATGTACACTCATAATACATCGGCGTTTCGTGCGCTATATTCGCGGATGGCGGTTCGCACGCCGCAGCGCCATTCAACGGTTCACCGTGCGTATTTGTAAAATGGTATCGATGCATCATGCGCCGAAAATGCATACATTGCAGCAGGTAGGATCGGGCTTCGCGGTCGAGAAAGAAAGGTGGGGTGTGGGCGAGAGCGTGGTCGTCCGTATCCAGGATCGAAAGCGTGTATTATTAGAGCCGAGCGCGAACAGTGCGGTGGAGTATACGTAGCCTGCTGCTGCGGAAAGAGGGATTCGTGGGGGTGCTAGGAGGGGGGGTGAGGGAGAAATAGACGTGCCGGGAACGAATAGAATTTAACCTGCATCGCTCCTGGTTCAATTCAGATAGCCTTTCAGTCGGCATATTAAATTTATGGTATGCACGCCGCACATAACTCAGGTTTGCGGTGGGGGAGCCGGGTCGCCGGGGGTGCAACTACCCCCGCGCTGTTCCGACGTCCCGAGAGTCGTACGGAGGTAGAGACTCGACCCGAGGGCTGGGCGAGAGAGACGGAAGCCCGGGGGGTTTGTGCAACCCGTAGAATCAAGAACTGCCAGGAACAGTGCGGGGTAAGCTACACGTTAACCGAACCCGAACTACGGCCACCGCATTTGCGATTTCTTATGGCACTCGTGTATTTTTAGAATTCAATGCCACACCCAGAAAAGAGATTATCAATATCATATAAATAACGATCTTCGAATGACGTTTATTGAGATAAAATATATGTTTACTTGCCTTAAAACATGTATTCAATGTGACTATTTATTTATATTTATCCCCGCGCTGTTCCAACCTCCCGAGAGTCATACGGAGGTAGAGACTCGACCCGAGGGCTGGGCGAGAGAGATGGAAGCCCGGGGGGTTTGTGCAACCCGTAGAATCAAGAACTGTCAGGAACAGTGCGGGGTAAGCTACACGTTAACCGAACCCGAACAACGGCCACCGCATATGCGATTTCTTATGGCACTCGTGTATTTTTAGAATTCAATGCCACACCCAGAAAAGAGATTTATCAAAATCATATAAATAGCGATCTTCGAATGACGTTTATTGAGATAAAATATATGTTTACTTGCCTTAAAAAATTTATTCAAAGTTACTATTTATTGATTTGTTCTTTAAAATAAATGTTTATTCGGTACAAAGACATCGAATATATGAAAATATGATTTTAAATAGATATTTATTCGGGTCAAAGGAATAATCATGTATCCGACGTCAAGAAAACGCGGCTATTATCTGGCAGCGCATGCAGACTCGTCAACACGTCAGTCGACTCGAAACGTCTCCCGCTGATAGTACAAGACTGCATCTATTAGTTTCGCGGAACGGCTACATTTTAATAGAGAAGCATCTCATTAACTTGTTTTTATAGACTTTGTTTACTTCAAACCCGTTGTGTAACCCGATCGAAATGTGGTTGTGGAACGAGTGCTCGAAGAACGAACTCCGAGATTGGTTAAGAGAATAATTAATGTCTATCCGCTATATGATTAGTGACATCAAACGTCGATAATAGATCTGCGTGCTAATTTAATAATAAAATATTGCTTGTTCATGCTTCGTCAATAATAAAAGTGAGTTATTAAAAAAAAAAATCGTTTCTGCGTCATTCACATATGACACATTATTTCCATACTGTCGTGAAATAAAAAAAAATATATAATTTTACATAAATATCTGTTTATTAGATTCAAACCAACATTACTAAATAATAAGAATACTATCAAACAAATCAATATATTAGAAATTAATAAACACTATTAGGTTATGAAACAAATAAGCATTTTTCTTCGTCCTTAATAAACTTTTTTCTGGGTGTGCACAGGTTCATACACGCGTCCATTCTACCTAATTAACGGACCGAACTCATTAATGATAACCAATCACGATGATAATTATTCGTTACCGTGCATCGAGATATCAATTAAGGGTCACCCAGTCGCTAATTTAAAAGATGATTAGCCATTGTTTTTGAATCGAAAATATGGCGCATTCGGTTTGGAAAGCTCACTTTTCGCCCGTAAGTGACCCAGGCCCGAAAATTAGAACTTCAAACCGGAAGTGACGCATTTCCGCTCGAAAAATGAGATTTTCAAACTGTGCTCCAAAAAAAGCGTCGAGAGAAGTATCGATCGTCGAAGAACAAACAGCCTCGGTACTCGTAACAATCCGTCTCTCGCATTTCTCGTCGGAGAGCATCCGGCGCCGATGCGGAGGCCGCGACTAACAGGCACCTGGGATCCGTCTCCTCACAGGCACAAGAGATTCTTTTTTGCAGGGGAGAGCGGGGCAAAATGGCCCAGCGGGGCAAAACGCGATAATGGGACAAAACGCAATTTTCCGATACCTTTAAGACGATGGCGATGGTGGTACGTGCAATGTAAAAAATGTCTGTTTGAAAATTCATAAATGTATATGAAGTTTTATGCATATACAGTATATGAAATTTCATTGACACGTATGTAAGAATATTGCGTT
>JAPYZD010007398.1:0-10953 GCA_030522725.1 Ichneumoninae sp. B BG-2022a
TAATTTTTTGATGAATTTGTTAATAAGATTTTGCAATTATTATTATGCAAAATTAATCTTCTCAGTACCTTTAGTATACATGATTTTTTTCAGATTTTTGCACCATGAAGAAGTACTTGCAATTTTCTCTTATTGTTGTTGAACTTATGCGAAGTCAGCGCGCAGCGAGACTCCCTCCTTGACCGAGGTGTACGCTCAGATAATACGGAAAACTTGGATAAAACTGTAACCGCTACATTGTTGCATACGCGCTTAAACTTATACAAGTTTGCTGCGTCTTTACACTGAGAAAAGATAACATAGTAAAAGTAACAATACTGACTTTTTACCATAAAAAATAGTTCCTAAGGGGAACGTCCTGAGGGGAACGACAAAAATCCACGGATGCAACCATAATTATCGTTTGACCAATTGAATATAGACTATCAGAAAGTATCTATATGGGCGTTCCTCCTGGGAACTATTCGTTATAGTAGGAAATATTATCCTTTTTCTCAGCGTGTTAGACGTTCGCTCCAATTCATCATTCATATATAAATCATTGATTAACATTCATTGGGACTTTTACCCAATTAATTAAAAACCCTAACAACTAAGGCCCCTTGCATCAGTTCAACCTCAAGACCCGACTCTGGTTAGACGTTCGCTCTAATTCATCATTCATATATAAATCATCGATGAACATTCATTCGGACTTTTACACAATTAATTAAAAACCCCAACAACCAACTCTAACAGGCCATCACACTGGACGGTGAATTTCGATAACAAGTCCTTAAGTTGTAGTTGATTGAATTTCGGAGCGGGTAATAACGCGCCGTTTATACTTAGGGCCGTTTACCCGAGGTCATGAGAAAATGGTCAAGATTCGACCCGCCATCGGGGTCAATATTGACCTGTACGGGGTCGCTGGAAATATGCATTAATTATGGACCTGGACGTCCTTTCCGGGGTTCGGGTCAACTGAGGCGACATTCTCTTGGTTTGGGTTGACTGGAACGTCGATAGCGAGGCTCACTCAGTGGACGTAGTCTTTTCCGTGGACTCGATCGATCTTCGCGTCGTTATCTGGTCCAAGGTCGACTGAGACATCAATCGCGGTTTCCCGATTGACCGGGACTCTCCACTGAGAGAAGGGTCTAACAGAAATTACCATAAAGCTGGTAAATAGCCGAGTGAACTTTGAGGTATGTTGGAACTGCTGCGACATCCTGGCAAGCATTCGTTAAGCTTAACAGCTTAACACATTTTGGTAGAAAATACGGTAATTTTCGCCATCGCAGATATTAGCCGGATATCCGGTAATTTTTGGTAGGACGTAAGTTCTTATTTCTAGTGAAGATAATAATCGGTGGACGGTAAAAAATTATTTCGTAAAATCGGAATACAAAGTTTCGTGAAAACAATTTTGTTAAATAAATGATAAACTCGGTCGTTCATTCTTTGATACACAAATTTGTCCTTTTATTTCCCTTGTTATTAACAAAGTTAGTTTGTACTTTTGTTTGGAAAACTGGGGAATTAACAAATAAAAAATTGTGGACGTTTGTCGACAATCGTTTGGTGTAAAAAGTATAAACTTTTTTTACGTTGTGGTGTTGCGATCGCCGTTTGTTTTAGGTTTGTACATTTTTTTAATCATTAAAAAAAAATAATAAAAAATTATCGATACATGCATTAAAAAATTGGATCGACTAAATTCTCAGCTTTTATTCGCGGAATAGTCAGTCTTAGTCCACGAATTTTTGAGCCAGATTGGCAAAATTTTGCCTTCCCGTCCAATGAAAAACATTAGTATGGCCTGTACAAAAATTTCACATATCGCTATTGTACCATACCATATGACTTGGTAGTTTTTCTAAGATCCTTCACTCAGTGTGGGAACTCATGGTATACCTTATAAGAATCGATAAAAAAAAGTTACCCCATCGAGACAAGAAATCAGTCAACCCAGCGATTTAAACGCTCTATTGGGAGTGTTGCACAGGGCCGGTATTGGCACAGCGTCGGCCAGCGTTCGGTCAACGTCAAGCAGTATGGCTCCCGTGTGTCATTGACACTAGGAGGATTAGTACAACTAATACATTGTTTCGCAGCCAACTAATTTGTTAACACAACCAATACATTTATTAGCCGACTTATTAGGGATTTATTAACCAATACAACATTTGTGCTAGAGCTGACAAACATTGGCCAAAGGGGTATTATTCAGGAATTGACAATTCTTGCACCGACACTGTTTTATGCACAGTAAAAAAAAGTTTGTACTTTTTACAAAAACTTATCGTCCACAAACGTCGACAATTTTTTATTTGTTAATTTTCAAGTTTTACAAACAAAAGTACAAACTAGAATTGTTAATTACACGAGAAATAAAAAGGCAGGTTTGTAATATTCAAACCTGAACAAACGAGTTTGTCACGAATTTAACAAAATTATTTTTTTACTTTCCGCTGCAAACCTTCGATCTTGCATAACTATTGTACTGTATTGTATTTATTTCCACGGTTCGGCGACTTCGCCCTTTACAAAAATCTTAACAATAATATCGGGGTGATAATAATCAGGGTCATCGTCCTCACGACCCTGAAGATATCTGCGTGACATCAAATTTCATCTTTGGCAAGTCTCTATCAGTGCACGGCTTTAGGGGGAACAACCAATTGTTCACTTATAGAATGTTGATCTCCCAATGAACTTCCTCAAGCAAAGCTTGTACAATGCAAAATACAACAGTTACAACTCGATGAAATTTGGGCACATGTAGCTATCTTCAGGGTCACGATTCGTGACATCTTACCCTTTCCCCTTCGACCCTTTCCATCTTCAAGCCCGTCGCTCTCAGGACATCCGCCAAACAAGAGGTTCGCCAAAAATCTGCTATTTGATTCCCACGATTTCGACACTTTCCTCCCCACCCTAGAAAAATCATTCCGCATTATTAAGGTAGTACTAGCGGTACAGTCCCACCAAACGTGAGTTTCAGAGAAAATTTCGAACACTTCTCGATGGGATAAAAATCTGAAAAAAATCAAGTGTATGGGAGGTGTTAATTCCAATTTGTCATTAACAAATTGAAGATAAAAATGATTATTCAATAAATTATCCGGTAACTTTTCCTTCAACTATTTTCCTTCATGAAAACAATTCGTTTATTTTTCCGAATACGTATGATTTTTTTTCAGAATTTTTTGTAAACTTTGAAAATATTCTGAAAAAATTCATACGTGTTCAGAAAAATAAACAAATTGTTTTTATGAAGGAACATATTGAAGTTGGCGGATAATTTGTTGAATAATAATTTTTATCTTCAATTTGTCACTTACGAATTGGAATTATTATTTCACAAAAACAATCTTTCCAGTACCTCCCATACACTTGATTTTTTCAGATTTTTATCCCATCGAGAAATGTTCGAAATTTTCTCTGGAATTCACGATTGGCGGAACTGTACCGCAAGTACTACCTTTATATTCCCGAAAGCATTCACCCGATAGCGAAAGCAATTACAAAAAAAAAATAAATAAATAAAATGACCCTGAACATACCTGCATAACATCAAATTTCACCTTTGGCAAGTCTCTATCAGTGCACGGCTTTAGGGGGAACAACCAATTGTTCACTTATAAAATGTTAATCTCTAAGTGAACTTCCTCGAGCAAAGTGTGTACAATGCAAAATACAACCCTTACAACTCGCTGAAATTTGGGCACATGCAGCTATCTCCAGGGTCACGATTCGTGACACTTTACCCTTTCCATCTTCAAGCCCGTCGCTCCCAGGACACCGCCAAACAAGTGGTTCACCAAAAATCTGCTATTTGATTCCCACGATCTCCACAGTTCCCCCCCACCCTACAAAAATCATTCCGCATTATTAATATTCCCGAAAGCATTCACCCGCTACCCAAAGCAATTACAAAAAAAAAACACACCCACAAAAAGAACGCAGTGATATGACGAATCGTCCTCTCGCCTATCGCGTATATCCAACTTTTTATTGTATGCATCCTGGCAGGGCTTCCGCGCTCTTCGCAGTTTTCACGATTCATGTGTCTTCCCCGCCGGCTCTCCGTGCTCTCGTTGTTCGCTGGCAGGAAAAAAACAGAAGAATAAAAAAAAACAAAAAAAAAAAACATTTCCGCCTGCGATATTAACCCATTTGAAAACGTTAATCGTCACGATTTATCGACGCTCTGCTGTTTCCCCCCCGCCCCCCCCCCCCACCCCCGCCCCTTTCGCCCACTGTGTACGCGCTCCGTGTGTAGATGGTTTTTCAAGTGTTATTCAGATATACCAATGCGGAGTTCGCCACTTTTATCGCGATCTCTCTCCCTGGCTCGTCGTTTCAGTTCCGTCGGGGTGAGGAAAAATTGTGCGCGCTTACGCTCACCCGGTCGGACTGCGCACACCCTCGCGGGCGGCGGATACGTCGGGTGCCATTAATTATTTATACGCCATGGACAGCACCGAGGAAGGGTTGGGCGGCCGAGCTCGTTCGCGTTCGGTAACACTCCAGCCCGGGCTTATATTGACTGCAATCCCGCGGTCGAAGCCTGCGGTCGATCTGGGCAATCCAGAATTATGTGTATCTCATCGGAGTCCGCGGTGGTGCACACCGTTTCACATATCTGCCCGCCTACCGCTTCACGTACCACTCCGTCCGTCGACGTATATCCGCGCGAGCCTCTCCCAACTCCATTCGACCTTTTGTGCTCTCGGTCCGAATACCTTTCGCACCGGACTACGCGTACATCGCTTTTCAGACCTTCCGCTTATTGATGTTTGATTGTCATGTGATCAGAGTTTTTACGGTATTCGAGCTCTGCCGCCCGTTCTGGTGTTTCAGTGGGTTGTTGTTGGTTTAACCTTTTTTTTCTCTGGCTTTGTTTTTTGGGAAATTATTTTATTCAATTTTTGTGCGAGGAATGGATTGCGAATCAGAGATTAAGGTAGTGTTAGTGGAGAGTTCGACCTCATTGGAGGTCGGGGAGAATTTCGAACACTTCTCGATGGGATAAAAAAAATTAATGCATATGGAAGGTGCTGAAAAGATTGATTTTGCATAATAATAATTCCAAAATGTTAGTGATAATTTAATGAAAAAAAAAATTGTTCTACAAATCCCCCGGCAACTTAACTTTTTGTTGATGTAAAAACAATTTATTAATCTTTTTGAATACGGATGTATTTTTCAGAATTTTGTGTAATTTTCTTAAATCACATTTTTTTATTAACTAAAAACGCAATTGTCAACAAAAAAACACGAAATTCTGAAAAAATTAATACGTATTCAGAAAAAAGAACAGATCGTTTTCATAAAAAAAATATTTATATAAATATATTTATATAAATCAGTATTAACGAAAAAAAAATCAAAACTTTACATTCTGGTTCACATTATTTAACAGTTAAGTGCAAGTTGTACCAAATGTAATTGTAACTAGTCAAAATAAAGTTCTGTCATTAGCCTTATTGATTTATCTAGTTTCACTGTCTAGTTCGGATTAACCGGGATTTCATTTATCAGGGAAACTTGCGGTCCCGAACATCCCGGTTAATTTCAAAATTATCGATAAATTATTTTAGATTTTTTAAATATATATATAATATATATACGTATATATATATATACATATCGTATATATATATATATATATACCTCTATATATTATGTTATGCTTACGTAATACAGAACGCAAAGCTTTTGTGGTAAGATTAATGGTCGGTTATCGTTAATCACAGCTGGGGAGAGTCATGGTCGTATTATCAAAATATTGCGTGTTACCAAAATTATCAATAAATATGTCCGCGTTGTTATAGAGTCCTTTTGTTACATGGCCTATTGTGACATTTTTTAATTTTATGAAGGATGTTGATACACGAAAATGAATCTGTTTCCATAACATAGTAGTCACAGTGAATTTATTGACAATACATAACATGTAGCAGTTTTTGATACCCAATAAACTTAAATCTTATCGTGTATATTGCATATTGCCAATTGCCCGTCGACCGAAGTCTTTAAAAACTACAAAATGTACATACAAAAGCATTGTCAATGATCGTGACATTTCCGTATAAGAAACCCGCTATTGGCTCATTATCAGACTTACCGCAGAATCGATTTTTTTACGTAAAAGATAAGATAAGAATTTTGATAAATCATATAATTTATCAAAATATATGGGGCTGAAGGACTTAGGTCGATGGCCTATTGTCAATAGCAATAGCATTATGAAAAGTAAATAATCTTTGAAATATACCAGCATCCATACCATGTAATGTATTGTCAATAAATATATTTACTACTACTATCAAAATATAATTTTACTAATTATTATATCTTTTATCAATATATAGTTTCCATAAATCATTATATGATTTATCAACTTATAATGTTGGTAAATTATTATGCTCAACATTCTTGGATATTGGGCGTGGAAACGCATTGCCATAAGTAATGAAAAATGTACCAAAAAATGAAATGTGTATGAAATTAACGAACTGGAAAAAGGTGTCCCAATTTTCTTCGTGCCTACAGGATTTTTTTCGGTACGTTGATCGTTTTGTCGAATCTATTTTTCGATTTCGTTCCTAAAATGCAGAGATCAAATTCTACGGTGCGCATCCGTGTAGCCGCGCGGACGTTCTCGACCTCCGCACCTCTATTTTCGTACATGCGTCGGGAGGAATCGGCCGCTGGCGAAACGCCACCGGAGTGCCGTGGCCGCTATACGCATCGGGTACGAGAGTCAAGAAGTTAAGAGTGCAAGCTCGCAGACCGGACCGCCTCTGTCATCGCTCGACAAAGCCACATGGCTGCGACCCTCGTCGGCGGCATTGCAGCACGTCTGATACCCGATGATTGCATACCGCGAATTGCGTCATGACCCGATTTTCCAGATATTCCGCTCGCACTACCGGCCACGCCGCGTGCCCAAAACTATAAACTCGCTCGATACTCTCGCCCTTGGATCCTCATTGGTTTCCACCTCCGTCAACTTTATTATAAATATCTGCGTGATGAGAATGAGATTCCTAGAAAATGTATCTTTATGCGTCCGCATCTTGCACGCATAACGAACAACCTCGATTTTCAAACTGGCTACTTTATAGGCGAGGAATCTCGGATTACGGTAAATTAATGCAAGTATTAATTTTTTATAATTAACTTCACGTTGCATTAATTGCTAAGGTGGTTGTTATATTTAATTGGGTATTTGATTAACGTTCTAATAATACTGCGAGGTACGGTAAGATAACGAAGAGTGAGGATTATTTGGGTTGCTGATTAGGGGCTTTTCATATGAGTAATAAAATGAGAAATAAGAAAATAGCACGTTGCAGCCTATTTTTTTTTTCCCGCTGCGAATGTTCGATGACCGATTTCGGCTTCCTCTACGGCTTGTAATGCAAAATTTGAACGATCAAAATTTGCCAAG
The DNA here is from genome assembly GCA_030522725.1 of Ichneumoninae sp. B BG-2022a. Lineage (NCBI taxonomy): Eukaryota > Metazoa > Arthropoda > Insecta > Hymenoptera > Ichneumonidae > Ichneumoninae sp. B BG-2022a. Next base: position 7,445 of record JAPYZD010007398.1, read on the forward strand.
TACAACTTTCGGTATTCGCTGATTCGAGGCCGCGTCTAGTGTATTTTTGTACATTACGCGTCTAGTGTGTTATTATATATTTCTGTATATTGCAGAAATTCCTTCGCAGTAAATATATTGTGACGGAATTTGTGCATATTAATCTTCAGAGTTCGAGTTATTTTTAGAAGATTTTTTTTATTACTTCACAGTTTTTAATTTTGCTCCTTAAGGTGGATGCAGCAAATACGAATTCAAGCTCAATAACTTCATTGCAGTGTTAAGGTAAATATACACTGATAAAAAAGTACAGTTGAATCAACTAATAAATAAATATTTAGTTGGTCGAACAAAATATTTTATTGACTCAAAAAATTGTTGAACTAACCAATTTTTTTAGCTGTACCAACAAAATATTTAGTTCAACCGTGTTTTTTTTTATCAATGTACCAATGGTCGGAAATTTATGGTGATTTCCATTTTCCAACCCAATTTTCGATATTATGCATTGACCATTGTCGCAAATAGCGGCAGTCGATCTCGAGGTTACACTTTCTAGTTTTTTATTTAAAAGTTATTTAGAGTTTCTAGTTTCATCGATCATGTTTGCAAATAGCGATACTTAATCTCAAGCTTAGAGTTTCTAGTTTTTCAAAACACATCCATCACATTCTTTTGCAATATTTTGAAAAATATGAATTCACGAAAACGCTGGGAAATGTAAATGTACCAGTGGCCGGACAGCTATTTATGGGCGTGTCCCGATTTTCGACGAGACTGATCTAAATATTTCGAACAGTCGTAAATTCCGAGACTAATGCACTACCTCAACTAGTTCGTGGTGTGAGAGACCGGGGGAACGGGAAATAACTTTGTGAACCTTATGTTTAAAAAAGTAAAAAAAAAAACCATACGTGTAATTTTATAAAAATAACAACATACTACACGTCTTGTTCATTTTGGGTCTCGGGACGAACTGCCCCGCACGAAGCAAGAGCTGTCGCTCTTGCTTGGTGTAACGCTACGTGCTCCACATTAAGGTGAAGCGAGACACGTTTTCTGTCGCCCCCCCATAAGAGCAATGCTGCGATCTCTCTCACATTTCTCTCCGTCACGTGACTTTCACTTCACTTTAAGGTAACATTGTAAAAAAATTTAGTTTGAAAATTAATTAACAGTATTGCAAGCTTTTTTTACATAAACTGTTTCTGAAATTTCAAACACATCTGCGTTGCAATTTTACAGTAAAATTTGTATTATTCATGAAATTTTTTTTAACAACCGTAACAACCGAAGCATTATTTACGCATGGTCCATGGCGATTTCTTGCATGCACATCAGTTGCTAATTGTAGATACTATTTTACGAGTAACTGCTATTTTTTAACCTATATATTCGTAATGAACTCAAGTCCTGCCTAATTGTCCGCTAATTGGGACGTGTCCAATCACTGGCACGTTTACCTTAGCGACGGACTAAGAAAAACTCCATTTCGAGGTAATATGGAATCTTTATTTTTGTAACTTAATTCTAATAGCTTACAATTACATGATTATTATCATAATTAATAACTAACGATGATCAGCCTGCGAGGTGACCCACGTTACGCAACGATCACCATAACCGAGTTCTCTCCGACGCCCGTCACAAGGGAGTGCTTTGTAAACGCGTATATCCGTCAGCCTGTAATGACGCGATACGATTACAATGGTAATTGTCGTAATTTCCAGATTGAAAGTGCAACACAACCGATTAGCGGGTTGTCCATGCATTTTCATCAACGCGACGTTGTCACCCGAAAGTGGACAGTAACAACATTCACCTACGGCCGCCAGTCTATCCGAGGAAATTATTCCCAGAGACCGTCGCTCATACCCGATAAATCATTCGAAAAGTCATCAGACGAGACTTAAGTGGAGGTAACCGCGGAGGAAAGGGGATTCTGCCATGATTTGGTGCGAATATTGCAGTTTTCCTCTCCTTTTGGCAATATCTACTTCTTGCCCGCATACGACCGGAATTCATGATTAGGATTTTTGCATACGTTTATGTTGTAGTAGTAGTAGAAATTGTGCGTTGCGTGACGATACATGGAGTTTCGGGCTTACTGTCATATATATAGTGGACAAGGGACGAGAGAATCTGAGATGAATCTGATTAGCGGGTAGTCCATGCATTTCCGTCAATGCGATATTGTCACCCGAAAGTGGACAGTAACAACATTCACCTACGGCCGCCAGTCTATCCGAGGAAATTATTCCCGGAGACCGTCACTCATACCCGAAAATTCAGTCGAAAAGTCAGACGAGACTTAAGGGCATGTGGTGCAGACTCGGTCGGTAACAAATCGCCTTCCCTGTTTTCTCCAAAAAGATCGATACGACGAGCGAAAGCAAATTAGGTTATCATACTTATATCTATTGACCACGAAAACCCAATTTGATTTTGGTCGAAGCATCAACCATCACGGAGAAAATAGGGAAAGCGCCGTAGTGGAACTGGTGCAACCACGGATTCGGGGTTGCATCGTAGTTCCAGTCGCACTAGGGTTGACTAGACATGCATCGACGAGTTGCAATGACTATGACGAGACTCCGGGTATACTGAAATGAGACTGATCGCTTTGTTCAAGCTTTCAACCTTTAAGCAACTCTGTTTTGATGGACTTGAGTGATCCCCATGCAACTAAAGATCAAATAAACTAGACTATACAACGATGGTTGCAAGGGTTACAGAAAAACGACGCCAAAATAAAGGTTATCAACGAGGTTATCTACGAGTATGCGTGTTATTTTTGGATTCCTTGCTCGGTACTCAATAAATGCATTGACATACCACTATACAATATGTATTGCCAATATATTGACTGAGTATGATCGCTTTGAGAATTCTCGCAGGATTAAATATATAAAATATAATCTCTTGCAGGCATGCGAAGCATAAAAAAGGGATATTCCAACTTTTACAATATAAAAAAGTATTCCTTCAAAATTACTCTCGCCCTATATCTGTAATCTATAGAGGGCCGACATTGACAACCAATTATCGGCCGATCCTCTTGATCGATCTTGGGGCCAATGTTGGGTGCCAATATTGGCAAGTACTTATCTTCCAAGGCTCCCTCGATGATTGGGCCAAACCCGCATGCCAATGTTGGCAACATTGGTACCAAGCTTCGCCCAGCCAGTGGCCACATGCGATCACCCTACATGGTTAGCAAGTTACAATTTTGAACATTGTTCATTAGTCTACTGAAGTCTGCCGATGGTCACCTCAGTTCCGTTAGGGCGATTCGGTACCATCAAATCATCGATACCTATGTATCACATGCCCTCAAGTGCAGTTAAGGGATCATCTCAGTGTGAAATTTTCAAAAAACCGTTTTGTTTTTGTTTTTTTTTATTGTCGGTTAGTATACACGGTTACAAACGTGCTGTTAAATTTTTTAATCGAAATTCGAATTATTTTCGTCACTACAGCATTTCTTAGAGAAAGGGAACGGAGCGTCACATCCTGATCTCAAAGTTTAA
>JAPYZD010007400.1:0-13586 GCA_030522725.1 Ichneumoninae sp. B BG-2022a
AAATACGGAAGGCCAGAATCTTTTTGGAAATTTTTAAAATTGACCATTTTCAGGATAGGAAATGCTATGTTAAATTTTGCGAAACGGCACTTTTTTTCATACATATATATATTTCATACATATATATATATATATGTACCATTGTGTGCAGTTAGAGTGGGTATGATTCTTGGCGATAGTGCGGCCACCGATGCGAGGGTGCAACAACCCCTTGGCGAGAGGGCCAATCACGCTGTTTACTGTGCCAAGCAATGTGGCCGACGACGTTCTCCCGTTCCCCCCAAGTGCACTGCACCAAGTATGTGTATACTCCGCAGTATGTATTACCTACATAGCTTAGTACTCGGTATATGAGGCATTTCGTATCAAGCGACCACCTCCCCCTCCCCCCCTTCCGCCCCGGTACAATATGCTGTACTGCCAATTTTAGTGCAGCTGGTCCGCGAATTGAGGGACGTTAGATAAAAATTTGATGAAAATTGGGAGGGATGAAAGGCACGGGAAAAATATACGGATTTCGACGTGAATCGTATGTGTAGGCCTCGAAAATTCGAAAAAATGAAGAAATCGAAGGAAATATTTTTAAAAACCTTATTACATTTCAAGTTTTTTTTTTCCACGACCCACGGTTCTCGATTTTATAATAGTGTGATGGTTAGTACTGGTTCTTTTTTTCGTAAATATTTGATTGAAAAATAGGCAATTGGTCACTTTTGACATCAAGGGTGCGTTGCTAAAAGTACATGCGCAGTAAGAAAAATAAATTGTATGTAATTTAATATACTGGTAGTGGAGGTTTTTATGCATAAACTGGGATATTAAATTTCACATGCAATTGTGATGAAAAATTGATGTACTGTATTTTAAAAACTAACACTTTTAATACTAGTGCTTTTAACCATTTACTTTAATTTTTCTATAAAAGTACTTTAAATCCAATAATTTATTTTAATTTCACTGTAAAAGGTCATTAATTTTTAATCACAATTTTACTTCAAATTTACTATTTAAATACTTTACTTTTGTACTTTAAATTTAATGTAGAAGTTTTTGCATAAAAATGTCTACTCCGGTGCATTAAATAAAACATTTTTTGCAGTGTGGACACTTCTTTGGTCGGCCACGAGATGGTTTGTTTGACACGGAATGCCTCATGTACGGAGCCACATATCAGTTGCACACGGTCAAGTTGACCGTCTGACGGTTCAGTTCCTTGTGTGCCCCGCGTTGTGTCCATAAACCTACGCCTACATGGCCTGGAGCGCGATGGGTCTCGTCACCCATCGCGTCCCCAGTTGCGGTGTATACCCTCTAAGTAACCAGGGTAACTGGCCAAATCAATTCGCATTCGCGCAATTATATCGAAGACGATGCGGAGACGCGTACTGGTCGCATTGCGCATGTCCGTGAGAAGAGATCCGACTGCTGCGATGAATTGTATCAAAAACGTTGCAAATGGGAAAATGGTCCGACGCGGTTTTCCCGATGACAACGAACTTTATCGGTACCAAACGACAGCAAAGAAACTTGATGAAGTGGGTGAAACGGAAAGACAGGTACAATCCAAGAGATGCAAGAGTGTCATGAGCCGGGGTGAAACGCGTGTAGGGGTAATACGGGTCGAGCGGGAGACAGCGAAGAAAAGGCAGATGGGTAGATTCGATGGACTAATGGCATTATGTCACTTCCTCTTTTGGTATTGCGAATAATCTGACCAGAAATGTTGCAAATGGGAAAATGGTCAAGACTCGGTAAGGGTAAAATGTGTCGAGCGGGAGACAGTGAAGAAAAGTCGGAGGGGTAGATTCGATGGACTATTGGCATTATGTCACTTGCTCTCTTGGTATTGCGAATAATCTAACCAGAAACGTTGCAAATAGGAAAATGGTAAAACGCGGTTTCCCGATGACAACGAATCTCATCGGGAAGAAACAGGCAAGAAAGAAACTTAACGAAGGGGTGGAGTGGAGTGTAGTGGAGAGAAAAATACAATCCAAGAGATGCAAGAGGTTCTTGAGCCGAGTTGAAACGCACGTAAGGGTACAATGGGTCGAGCGGGAGGCAGCGAAGAAAAGGCACAAAGGTAGATTCGATGGATTAATGGCGTTATGTCACTTCCTCTCTTGGTATTGAGAATAATCTGACCGGAATCGTTACAAATAGGAAAATGGTCAAGATGCGCTTATCACGATGAGAACGAACTTGATCGGTACCAAACGATAGCAAAGAAACTTAATGAAGTGGTTGAAACGGAAAGAAACCTACAATCCAAGAGATGCAAGAGGTTCTTGAACCGGGGTGAAACGGGTCGACGGGGAAGTAGCGAAGAAAATTCAGATGGGTAAATTCAACGGACTAATGGCATTATGTTACCTCCTCGCTTGGTATTGAGAATAACCTGACCGGAAACGTTGCAAATAGGAAAATGCTCGACGCGGTTTCCCGATGACAACGAACCTTATCGGGACGAAATAGGCAAGAAAGTGGCAAGACTTAACGAAGGGGTGTGGTGGAGAGAAAGATACAATCCAAGAGATGCAAGAGTTTCTTGAGCCGAGTTGAAACGTGTGTAAAGGTGAAATGAGTCGAGCGGGACACAGCAAAGAAAAGGCAGATTCGGTGGATAGATTCGATGGGTAGATTCGATGGACTAATGGCGTTATGTCACTTCTTCTCTTGGTATTGAGAATAATCTGACCGGAAACGTTACAAATAGGAAAATTGTCACCCCGGTTTCCCGATGACAACGAACCTTATCAATACGAAACAGTCAAGAAAGAAACTTAACGAACGGCTCTAGAGGAGAGAAAGATACAATCCAGGAGATGCAAGAGGTTGCCGGGGTGAGACGCGCGTAGGGGTAAAAGCGGGACGAGCGGGAGACAGCGGGAGGAGGCGAAGAAGAGGTAGATGGCTAGGTTCAACGGACTAATGGCATTATGTCACTTCCTCGTTCGGTATTGCGAATAATCTGACAAGCGGGCGGACTCTCTCAGTTTCACCGGGGGGGTGGGGCAAGCAAGCCAGCCAGCCAGCTAGTCAGAAGACCGTCTCAGACGGGGATTAGACGTTTCCAGGGTTTCTATAAATAATGCATCGGCGCCGCGAATCCGTGGGTGATGTTCTGAGGGAGGAGGCGGCGAAGTGGTAGTGGCAAAGACACACGCAGGACTACACGTACTCGTGCACCGGGTATACATTACCGCGCCGTCTTCGGTCCCTCTCCCGAAGGAAGAGACCGGGAGATAGATCATGGAAAACGAGTCGCCGATGTAGCGTCGCGGAGCGGTGTACGAGCTTTTAAACGGGAACTCAGCTTTAGCGAGGGAAATTCAACGAGGCATTGGAGACAGCGGCAACACGATCCTCGTCCTGGTCTCATCCGACCCGCGATTTCCGCACTTGCCGCACTCGCGACTCCTTTTATTCCAGCGGCTCGGCGACGACAACGACGACATCGTCCAAGCTAAAGTTCGAACCATGGAAAAGGAGCGCGACAAAGAGCCAGTATCGGCGCACCGTTGGCCCAACGTCGGCCAGCACCGGTCCTCTGCGGCATTCCTACCCGGGTCTTATTCCCTTATTCCGCAAAGTTATTTTAGCGTTCTCGCGGATCAACAATGTTTTATATGCCCTCTTGTCAAGGCACAGAAGTTAGCAACGTCGCTGTAACGAAGTTATTGGCAGCTGTCACGATTCGCACAAGGTTGCTTTCCTGGTGAGCCGATAATATTATACAATGTAATATATGTAGGAACCGATTTCCAAGGGAGTGTGAAATAATATAAACTTATTTAGGAAAATATTCTTTAATGAATCACAATGTTTCAGCTTCGTAGCTGGTCGTTGACTGACTCTTAAATAATATAAATATTTGTAACAGTTATAATTGTATAATAATAATAATAATAATAATAATAATAATAATAATAATAATAATAATACATTTTTTTACACCGTTTCGGTTCCTCTCGCGAATGAAGAGACGGGGAGATAAATTGTGACAAACAAGTCACCGATGTAGCGTCGCGGAGCGGTGTACGAGCTTTTAAACGGGAACTCTGCTTTCACGATGGAAATTCAACGAGGCATTAGAGACAGCGGCAACGCGATCCTCGTCCTGGTCTCATCCGACCCGCGATTTCCGCACCCTCGCCGCACTCGCGACTCCTTTTATTCCGCCGGCTCGGCGACGACAACGACGACATCGCCGCTCCGTACCCATCCGACTTTGCGCCCTGTAAACCGACGACTTCGAAGGGAACGACCGAACACCCGTCGTACCGGATGCTCGTAAGGGATGCATTGTCTGCGCAGAGCCTCGGGGCTACACTTCGAACTTGAGGCCCCAGCTCACCTACCCCTCCCCCCCCCGTCTTTCCGTCATCAGTGTCTCCTACAGCCCGAAAGATTCCACTGACGAAGCGGCTTTCCGCCCGACTTTGGCTGCGGTCGCTAATATCCTTCCTTCAGTGCATGCGGCATCGTTTTGTTACATGTATTTTGATGTTTTCGTACAACCGACTGGAGAACTGGAATGACTTTTTGGGATTTTTGCAAAGTTTGGATCGTCCAAACTAAAGTTCGAACCATAGAAAAGGAGCGACAAAGAGCCAGTATTGGCGCACCGTTGGCCCAACGTCGGCGAGCACCGGTCCTGTGTGTCATCCCCATCGGGGCTTTTTTTCCGCATTCTGCAAAGTTGTTTTATCCTTTTTGTGGATCAATAATGTTTTATACGCGGTCTTGTCAAGGTTAGAAGTTAGCGACGTTGCTGCAATGAAATTGTTGGCAGCTGTCACGTTTCGAAGAAAGTTAGTTTCCTAGTGCGCCGATAATATTATACAACGTAATATAGTAATATAAATATTTGTAATAATTATAATTGTATAGGGGAGAGCGGGGCAAAAAGGGGCGACGGGGCAAAACGGGGTTTTTGGGCAAAACTGAATTTTCCAATAATTTTTGGATCGGACAAGGTGGCGCTACTGGGCAGAAAAGCCTGATGTATCCGATAGGCCAAATTCGAGCATCCAAAAATTATTGGAAAATTACGTTTTACCCAAAAACCCCGTTTTACCCCGTTGCCCCATTTTGCCCCGCTCAACCCTATATATAATAATATATCGTCGGTAAATAAACTGTTTGAGAAAAGTGACAGCTGTCAATAATATCATTGGAGCAACGTTGATAACTTCCATGCCATGTTTTGTCATTGTTTCACGCAATCTTAATTTTTCTTAATTTTTGTTTTTTTTTTTTTTCAGATGCACAACGAATGGTGGGAATCTTGTTTAAAGCGAGGGCGGGAGAATACGTAACACGTCTCGTTCGCCGCGGTACGCGGCAAGCTTTCGTAGGTTACGGCAGCGAGAAGAGCGACACGCATCAATATTAATATATGGTGCCGCGTTCGGGACGCGGGTCGGAATAATGTATGACGAATGAAGCCCCGAGCAACTCTTGTCAATGATCGAAGCGAGGACGGAACGGAGGTAAGTGAGTACGGAGCGATGCATGTTGCCGCGTGCTTCGGGCTGAAAATGTATGGTCTGAGCACGCCGCTGTACCGCAGACACACACGGTTTCAGGACGGTTTCGTAAGCATCACGTGTCGCAGATTTTTCATTTTTTTTTTTTTTTTTTTTTTTTTTTTTTTTTTTTTTTTTTTTTTTTTTTTTTTTTTTTTTTTTTTTTTTTTTTTTTTTTTTTTTTTTTTCCCAAGGACCGCACAGTGTCAATCTTACGAAACGGATTAGGGTAAAAATGGTTATTATGGCTGGGTCCATGTATGATTTATGTGTTAATCGAGGCGGTCCATTTTCGTCACACTGAAAAAAAATATCAATGATTCAAGTAAAATTCACTTTCGGGCTGCCAAAGAAAAAAATTATTATTTCAATTCGTACAATTGCATACGGGATTGAAACGATAGCATGTGACTTTGGCAGTCTTAGCAGTCGTTGTTTCAATATCATATGGAATTGTAAGAATTGAAAGTAGAATTGAAATAATAATTTTTTTCTTAGGCAGCCCGCAAGCAAATTTTTTTATCGCACCTTTGACTTGAACATTATCGCATGAATTGATAAAAATAAAATCAGAGTTCCCTACATGGTAAAAAAAAAATAATAATTGTAAATCACCGGATTGTAAGTATTTGTGCAAAAACTGGCACTTTAAATTTAATGTCCAATTTCGATGAAAAAATTAACACACATTTTCAGTGAAATTAAAGTAAACTACTAAAATTGAAGTACTTTTATAGTAAAATTAATACAAATTATTAAAAAATAAAGTATTCTCAAAGTTTTTAATAAACCGAACATTAATTTCACATTACAATCGTACATGAAGTTTAATATACCTATATATATAGTGTCAGCATAAAAACTTCCAGTCCGGTACGTTAAATTTCCCCCAACTTTTTTTTACACTGTAATCGGAGCCAGTGCTCGCCCAGCGTCGGCCAGCACGGTCTAGTGTGCGAGTCCCACTAGCCTCAACGTCCTCCATTGATAAATGAATCCTCGTTAATCCAATCTCCGACGGAGACAACTTTACTTTACCGGCGATTCGCCGAATGATTGAAGACCCGGAGTAATCATCATTCGTTATTATTAATCGCGAGTGAGAGACGATTACAGGCCAGGATTTTAAGAGCCCAGGACGGAGAACCGTGGCTCGAAAAACTTTCCCCAAAGTGGCCCGATGAATATTTTCCCGGCCCCTTTCCCTCACGCCCACCGCTTCTCGCGCCCCCTTGAAATTGGTCTTTCCCGGTGGTGAGAAATAAAAATCAATTTCAATCACCCGCCTTAGCGCGACGTTTATCGCGGGCGCAGTCAAAGCGGGCAAACTGCGAGAGCGAACGAGCCAGCACACGGGAAGTGGCGTTATTAGCTTTCGAATCGAGCCAATCGCGCAGCTTCCTTATTAAGCCCTTCGGGGAGGAAGAACTGTCTCTCCCGAACTCTCTCCGGTTTCCTATCCAGGCATTCCCGGTTTTGCCGTTGGCCCGGAAGCGCCAGGACCGACAGGACTAGCTTGAGCAACCGTTGAACCAACCCCCTCCCCCCCCCCTCCCCCGGTTTCTTCAACAGCCCCCCTGCCCCGGTTTCTTCAACACCCCCTTTCGCAACCCTCCAGAATTCCCAATCTATCTCTCCGAACAAACCCCTCTTAGAGTTTTCATAAAATATTCTCGACCGACAGGACCAGCTTGAGCAACCATTGAACCCCCCCCTGCCCCACCCCCAGTTTCTTCAACAGCCCCCCTGCCCCGGTTTCTTCAACACCCCCTTTCGCAACCCTCCAGAATTCCCAATCCATTTCTCCTAACAAACACCTCTTAGAGTTTTGATAAAATGTTCTCGACCGACCGGACCAGCTTAAGCAACCATTGAACCATATCCCCCCCCCTAACCCCGGTTTCTTCACCAACCCCCCCCCCTTCCCCGGTTTCTTCACCACCCCCCCTACAGCAACCTTCCAGAATTCCCAATCTATCTCTCCCAACAAACCCCTCTCAGAGTTTTGATAAAATATTCCCGTAGTTCTCCTGCTAGGAAGGTAAACGAACCGGTGAGGAGGGAAAAGCTGCGACTACTTAGGTGGCTCCGGAGTGCTATCGTCAATTTAATTAGCGGGTTCGCGATCAAATGGGACTGGAGGGCGGCAAAGGGAAGAGCGCCGACTGAGGGAAATGCCCTGTAGCCTTTCTCTCATTATCTCCGGCAAGAGTGTACATCGGTCTCGGACCAATCGGGGGAGGGGGAGGGGGGGAGGGGGAACTCTCGTGACAACCATTTTGAATACCGAAGAGACAGCCCGTTCGTTTTTTGTCCCCGATCGAGAGAGTCTCACTCCGGAGTAGCCAATATTCGATATCGCGCAGTCGGGCTGCGTTCAACATTTTTTTTTTCGGCCCCGCCATTCGTGGCATTCCCGGATAAACTAATTATCGCCGAAACGACAGCGGGGCGCATCGGGTCGACAAGCTTTCAGCGGAATTCTCGTCGCATTCAGCGGGGTCCTCGGCACTTCCGGCCGTCCCTCCGCCGTCCCGGAACGATCGAAGCTTACCTTCGGAAGAAAAAGCTCTCGGGAGTAATGAAGGAAATTGCGAGGGAGTTGGCCGAGGCGAGGATAATCTCGGCTGGGCTCGTTTTAGTTGGAGAAATCTGTAATTGGCCGACGTGCGACCTGATATAAAACTCGGAGCTCAACCGTGTGACGATAATTGCGACCTCAAACTCACCCGTTACCGCCAACTTCCGCGACGTCGTTGTAGTCGGAATACGTGCTGTAATCTTCGATTTCCGTTTCACTCTCGTCGCCGTCGCCTTTACCACCTGCAATCAATTCAAAGCGGAAATCACTCTTTGAGTTACCGGCCGGATAACCGAGGGTTTCTACTTAGCTAACTTTCGTTTATTACGTTTTGGTCATTGATCTTGCAACGTATTTAGTTTACGGTGAAATATGCTAATGGGGCAATTGATAAATCATCATAATTATTTAATAACAAATCATTAGTAAATGGCTAGGTTATTTTTCGTTATGTGCAATTGCTCAAAATTAGTATCGAAGAAGCTTTACATTTTTAAATTTATTACGGTTCGTGGAATGAAGAAAGGTCGTCGAAGCAAGGTGAAGAATTATAATTAAAAAATGTTAATCATTTATCCTGCAACATATGCAACTTCCACAAAAATGTGTTAATGGCATAATATTGCGACTAACTTCTTTTTCGACAAATTCGTCGTCGGCGCGAAGTTGCTTTCGCAAAATCGCTCAAAATTGGTAACGAAGAAGACCAACATTTTTTAAATTTATAACGGATCGTGGAAAGAAGAAAGGTCGTCCAAGCAAGGTGAAGACTTACAATTTTCAAATTTTAATAATTGGTCTTGCAACACATGAAATTTCCAAAAACAGATACCAATGGTGTTATCTTGCAACAACCTTCTTTTTCGTCAAATTCGTTGTCAGCGCAAAGTTGCTTTCGCAAAACCGCTAAAAATGAGTAACAAAGAAGTCAAACATTTTTTAATTCATAATGATCCGTGACAAGAAGAAAGATCGCCGAAGCAGGGTGAAGACTTTCAATTTTCAAATTTTAATCATTGGCCCTGCGACACATTTAATTCCCAAAACAAACACGTTATATTATATGCCCTAATGAATGAATAACAATAATGATCATTTGATCATTATTGTTATTTATTCATTAGGACATACAGCGTGTACAGGGGATTTGATGAAGAAGCGGGCTATTTATTAATGACTCGTTATTTAACAAGTCATTAATAAATAGCCTGCTTCTTCATCAAATCCCCTGTTGGCGCGAAGCTGCATTCGCCACTCCGCCCAAAATCAGCAACGTATCGCCCAACATTTTTTAACTTAATAATGGTTAACACGTAAAGAAGAAAGCTCGTCGGAACCAGGTTGAAGAATGTCAATTTTTCTGGCTACCTTAAATCCGCCTCCGAAGGAAGAGTCGAGTTTTATCAGAGTCTCGCTTGCGTCTCTTCCGGAGCTCAAGTAGGGTAGAGCGGGGCAAAATGGGGCAATGGGGCAAAACGGGGTTTTTGGGCAAAACGTAATTTTTCAATAATATTTGGCTGTCCGAATTCGCTATCGGATACATCAGGCTCTTCTGCCCAGTTTGGCCACCTTGTCCGATCTAAAAGTGATTGGAAAATTTAGTTTTGCCCAAAAACCCCGTTTTGCCCCGTTGCCCCATTTTGCCCCGCTCTCCCCTACATAAGTTGAAACATTTGCCGGGTATTACACGAGGACCGAGTATAGATGACGAATTTGTTGGTCGTGGCGCCCCGCGAACATCGGTTGGTAGTCGGCATTCACACGGAGCTTGAGAGGGCTCAGAGTGACGAACCCTCGGATCGACCTGTCGTTCGCGCCGAGCATTCGGTTCCCGGCGTTTTCCCTCGGCCCGTTTGGCCCGGCGCTATTGCCGGGGAATATCCGGGTCGGAGGAACACGAAACGGACAAAAAGCTTTGCGGGCCTCTGCCGCGAGTGCATTGCATTGACGGTCCTGCAGGGACGCCGTGCTGAGGGACCGGGAAGAACGCATTGTGCCTTTTCACCCGAGGAGAGCTTTGCGCCCGACGCTCGAGCCGGTGGCTCTCTTCAAAGTTTGCGAGCATTGGAGAACAAGACCGGAGACGAGAGACCGCATTTGCCCTCGTCACTCCACTTGTGTACCGCCCGGCTTTGCAGCGAAGGAATTAATCATTCTTTCAGAAAAATCTCCGTCCCACCGCGCCTCGCTCTATCTCCGGCTCGTCTCTTTTCACCCTCGTTCCACACAACCGCGAGACAACGGCCACTCGGAACTGGAGTGCATTGTGGAGAAAGCGAAAGGGACCGAACGATAGAAATTTTTCAAATGAGTCGAGTGAAATGTTTTACGACGATCATTGGTACGGTATTATATTTCGGATATTTGTCTGACAGGGTTTAGAGGTTTTTTTCTTCGGTGATTTTTAAGGAGGCCAGTTGTCGTTTGTTTGATAGTTTTTGCCGTGTAGGCCAAAAATCATTTTTACTCTTGATTATAGTTCGAAAAGAAAAAAGGAAAAGTCGTATTATTAAAAAATCTACGATGCCCGTGTATTCTAGAAATTAAGTCACGCATCGAATATACCAAAAGTTCTGAGTGAATTACGTTAGGTCGATGTTTCTAGAGTCGGTTACGACCAAAATTTAAAGGTTTATTTAACGCTAAACCTCCAATTTTCGTTGTTTAGAGAATCCTGGCCACATCGTCCCGATTAACAATTTTTAACGATTTATGACCATTTATGACCAATTTTAACAATTTATGACCATTCTTAACAATTTATGGCCATTTGTGACAATTTATGACCATTCTTAACAATTTATGGCCATTTGTGACAATTTAGAACCATTTGTAACTATTTTTAACCATTTTAAACCATGTCTAGCCTTTAATACGACATCCAATTACTGCGTCACGTTGAGAAATGAAAGCTCCACAGGAGTGCCATTTTTACGATAAGCTTATTTAAAAAATAGTTACCTCCTATGGGTGACTCTGGCACGAGGGTCCCGATCGTAAGTCTTGCGCCGCGACGCTTCCGTCACATACGTCGAGGGGCGTTAAATCGTAATTGAGGATGGTTCTCTCCCCTGGCTCTTAGCCTTGTAATGAGTTATTTTTCGTTCGAAGTTTAATATCGGCTGGCTCTCCTCTTTCTCTCTGTCTCTCTCTCTCTCCACTTAACTCTTTTCCGAGGGCTCTGTCACTATACACTGTTCCCCCTCGGAAACACAGTGCCGTATGCAGGCGCGGAGCCAAGAGTTTAATAAGAGTGGTTCAACCGCGCGTTCATTTCGTTCAACGTCCTTCCAACGGCCACACCGCACCAAACGACCGCCACCCTTCACGATGGTCATATTGGCACAAGGGCGAGGGCAGACACCGAGCGAACAGGTGCCAAGATAGCCCAAAGGATCCGAAGAGGAAGACCATAGAGAACCAACGCAAATGCCAACACTCGCCAATAGACCTACCCTCGACCCCTCCAACCTCCGCTTATTCTTTCCCTCCCTCAACGAAAATTTACTACATCGTCTCTCTCACCTACTCGAACATTACATTTTTTGTAGTAGGTTTTTTTGTTTTTTTTTTCTTCGTCCCAAATCCGTGCTTCCGTAGGCGAAGGAAAAAATTATCTCACCTATTATATCGTAAAAGGTAAGTGCATTTGGCCTTTAATCACCGTTCTCATATCCATTTTTTTCTGGCAAGATCAGACTTTAAAGTTATAGGGGTATTTTTTTTACACTTCCGGCCTTCCGACTTTTCTCCAGTTTTTCACATTCTAGTAGCAGTAATAGTAGTAGTGAATTTATTTCAAATACATAACATGGAGCAGTTTTTGATACCCAAAATACTTAAATCTTATCACGTACATTTGTTCTCGCAACTGTTTTTTTCTGTCAAGACTAGACTTTAAAATTACTGGGGTCTTTTTTAGACTTCCGGCCTTCCGATTTTTCTCCAATTTTCACATTCTAGTAGCAGTAATAGTAGTAGTGAATTTATTGAAATTAAATAATATGCACAGTTTTTGATACCCAACAAACTTAAATCTTTTCCAGTACATTGAATATGGCCAATTGGCCATCGACCGAACTCTTTCAGGCATTGCATTCTATTTATCAACTCCGAAAACCAGATCGGTACTAAAGACAACAATGAAGGAACTGCCGTCTTCATCATCCACAAGCTCTCCATCCTTTCAGCGCCCAAAATCATCGTTCAATGATTGTTCATCAGTGCTATACATTTTTCAAGTAATGAGCTGGACGATATTTTTTTTTTCTTTTCATATAGAAAAGAAAAAATGTCCTCCAGCTCATTACTCGAAAAATGTACAGCACCGACAAACAATTTCGTAATTTGCCTACACCGAAACTCACCGAGACCGGTGCAGCATAGTCTGCGAATTCGCACGGCCCTGAACCCTCAAGAGTGAACGAGCTCTTGAGTGTAGTTTCCTCGCTGCCCTTGCACCTTATGTACATAGTTTTAGTTGCGCGCTTACAGCACATAGCTATATGCACCCACATATATATCTATACCTATCCACAAATCCACATATATATCTATACCTATGCACACATCCACACATACATCTACACGTACCCACACGTTTACACCTATACGTATACACATCCACAAATGTACATAAGGTATAGTTGGGGTGAGCGCTGTGGAAACTTGAGTTCGCCAACTATCCGCACGAGCAATATCACGGCAGAGCGTTGCGCTCTCGTTACGTCCCGGCGCGCGCGTAATTATCGCGGATAATTGCGGGGACAGAGTTAAAAGAGAGGGTCGGAAAAGGAGGCGAGGGAGCAACGGAGAGAAGGAGGGAGAGCGATGTTGCCACCCCTCCGGCACTCGCCTAATTCGAAAGTAGTCCTGACGGTGTACAGAGCAACCCGCTGAGTGGGTAATCTTGTTTTCTGCGCGGCGCTCGGGTTTCGTCTCGATGCGTCGTAACGCGCGGATCTTTTCCCCGGTGGCCAACTAAGACCGCCTGCAGAACGAAAAACATCGGGGCAGCCCAAAGTCCCAAATTTCCTCAATGAGATTTACCCGCACACTTTGCCGAACTGCGGGAACTTAAGATAGCTCATGCAGGGGAGAGCGGGGCAAAATGGCACAGTGGGGCAAAACGGGACAACGAGACAAAACCCAATTTTCCAATAACTTTTAGATGCCCATGTACGAATATCAGAATGGCACCGTTCTGGCCCACACTGTAAAAAATGTCTGCATCAAAATTAATGTACTTGTATTGGAAGCTTTTATGCATAACCTAGTATATTAAATTTAATATACAAATGTTGTGTAAAATGAAGGTACGGTAAATAAAAAATAATAAAAAAGTGGTATTTTTAATAAAAGTACTTCAAAAGTATTAAATGTATTTAAAAATTACTTTAAAACTACTGTAATTTTACATAATATTTGTGCATTAAATTTAATATACTGGTTTATGCATAAAAGCTTCCAATATC
>JAPYZD010007404.1:0-12402 GCA_030522725.1 Ichneumoninae sp. B BG-2022a
CGAAAATAGCACTGAACGAAGCGACGTGATCGCTCTACTAGTGTACCAAATTTCAACTCGCTGTCTCAAGCCATTTCCGAGTTATAGTCATTTTAAACGGTCCAACTCTGTTACATACCCACACATACACACACACGCATATACGGATGCCAGCTAAAAATCATATTTCTCGAAGTTTTGGACTATTTTAAGTATTCTGACATTAAAATCTCAATTTTTTTTTGCGAAAATAAAGCTTCCTCTATGAGGAAGCAATAATAATAATAATAATAATAATTCAACGGTAGTTATTTTGAGTTTGCTGCAGATTAATTTTTAAATATTTTTCGGTCGGGAGACACGATTGTGCACTAAGGTTGGTTTGACGCTGGTAAAATATTATAATTCGAATTGCCAGAGCGTGACTGGGGGGTTGACAAGCTCTGGGAGGGCCTTTCCGAGGAAGGAATATACATGCATGCGCGTACTCTATCTCTCGTTGAGTTACGAAGCATATAGAGTACTCCGGGATAGCTGCCATGCGGGGACGTTGTGTATACGTATACACGTGGACGTCGGCCTGACATTTCCCACCGGACGGCAAACGCTATGCCGCACTGGTGCAAAAGTGCTCGCCGGCATTTCCGATTCAGTGGCGTTGCGCACCGTAGACTCCCACATCATCGGGTACAGTCGAGCCCCCCAGAGATGCACACCTCGGTGACTCCGCGTCGACCCGTCTCAACGCAAATACTTGCTTTCCATTTCCGGCAAGGGGGGGGGAGGGGGTAATCTTCACACCTCGACTTTTATAATAACAGTGGATTTCCGTTATTCGACCGAATTTTCATACGATTACTCGACGAATAATTTTATTTTTTTGCTTTTATTTCAACCTGTCGAATGTTCGCAGAGGTTAAATCGAATGAAATTCTACACTTAGTTTTTATTTTATTGATTTTATTATCAAATAAAATTATATATAATAAATCTTAGATATCAGAGCTCCGGAGTAGCGACTAGTTAAATTTCAGAAAGTTAAGAACACTTAAGTTTACTGTTTGCAAAAGTTAATAATACTCCACAAAATTAAATTATACATAAAAAAAAGGAAAAAGAAATTATTCGCCACTAAAAAACATCTCAATCCTTGTTTCTGACTCATGCAGTCCCAGTAAGAGGATTGAAAGGATAGCGATTTTTTTTAAACTATCCGTTACCATTTCAAACTTGCTAGGAATGGTAAGAATAAGAAGTAGCCTTGAATTAACGATATACAAATATATATATATGAGGTATTCCATACGGTTTGGAACGGTCAAAATCCCGACCTTCTCCAAAAAGTTGTAATTTCACCACAATTTATGATCATTTGCAAGCAGTTTTTGTAATTTTTTCCAGAATTTTTGTATCTTATTTTTTTTGAGATATCGAAAAATTTAACTTTTTTGGAAAACCTCCATATCTTAAAAACTATCAGCCGTACAAAAAAACACTTAAGACATAAAAGTTGCAGTTTTAAGCGAATTTTTGAAAATAAAGTTTTGTAGATTATTTTGAATGCAATAAACGTCCATTTCTATGAAAAATAGACAACAATATTTTTTTTCAGCCAATATGTCATGTTTGATTTTTCTTTAAAAATTTCAGAATATACGCTCAAGTGTGTAGAGTGATCTCATATTTTTGTTTGAATGGGCGAGACGCCCATTTGATAGCTATGCTCCGTTTAAGATCGATTTTTCATAAAAAGAGAGATATTTATCACTTTCCATTGGATTTTATAAAAATGGTAACACTATTCACAATAATGGAAGTTAAAAAATCAAATAAAAAAGGGATTTAAATGAAAAATCATCTTAAACGGAGCATAGCTATCAAACGGGTATCTCACCCATCCAAACGAAAATATGAGATCACTCTATACACTTGAGAGTATATTCTGGA
The DNA here is from genome assembly GCA_030522725.1 of Ichneumoninae sp. B BG-2022a. Lineage (NCBI taxonomy): Eukaryota > Metazoa > Arthropoda > Insecta > Hymenoptera > Ichneumonidae > Ichneumoninae sp. B BG-2022a. The sequence goes on from JAPYZD010007404.1 coordinate 1,927, forward strand.
ATTTTTTAAGAAAAACGGAGCATAGCTATCAAACGGGTATCTCACCCATCCAAACGAAAATATGAGATCACTCTATACACTTGAGAGTATATTCTGGAATTTTTTAAGAAAAATCAAACATGACATACTGGCTGAAAAAAAAATTAGTTTATTTTTATAGAAATGGAAGTTTATTGCATTAAAAAAAATCTACAAAAAGTCGTAAACGTTTTTTTAGTATAACTAACAGTTTTTAAGATATAGGAGTTTTTAAAAAACTTCAATTTTTCGATATCTCAAAAAAATACGATCTAAAAATTCTGAAAAAAAATTACAAAAACCTCTTGTCAATAATCATGAATTGTGGTGAAATTACAACTTTTTTGGAGAGGGTCAGGTTTTTGACCGTTCGAAACCGTACGGAATACCTCGTATATATATTGTGGTTCGTAAGCCAATTGTTCTTGAGTCATCGATATTTCTTGTACCTTTTTTTTAGTGTAGGTACTCCGGTCATTCCAGAAAGGAGGGGCGATTCGGAGGAGCGGCCAGGCCAGTTGAATGTATAACGAGTGGCTGGCGAATTTATGAGAGGTTCCCCACCCGCCCGGAATGAGGGAGGCCGAGCGTGCTGGAGGTGCGAATGTAGACTCTAATCCGAACGCGGCGGTGCGCGAGCTATTGACAGGAAGATTTATCTCGGTTTCTCCCCCTCACACCGAAACGGCTTCTCTCGCTCTATCTCTATATATGTATAACTGTGTCTTCGTTTTCATCCCCTCGCTCACTCGCTCGCCGGGCAGGCAGATCCGCATCGCTTCCGCACCCTCGAATCCCTCGAGTTTTCAACCCCTGCAGAGCACAGACTTTCGATGGCCCGACCCGGAATTTAATTCGACTGTGGCCTCTCGCGCTCACAAAAATCCCCCCCCCCTCCTCCACACACACCCCCCTCGACTCTTTTTATCCATAAGCTATATTTCATCCACCGCGCAGATATCACACCTCGTTCCCTCTACACCTTCTGCCCTGTATCCTTGCCAAAACGTCCCCTTTCGCCGAACCGTTTAATGAATTAATGAATTAATAAAGACAGTGGAAACTTGGATTCTGATACAGTCGGACCTCGCGCAAGTTTCGCATCCAGAAAAATAATTTATTTGACGGCCACCATTTATTTGGTTCAAGTAAAATATTTATTGGATTTAAATAAATATTCATTACATTTAAATAAATATTTGTTTAATTCAAGTAACTATTTACTTAATTTAAATAAATGTTTGTTTAAATCAAATAAAATTTTTTACTTAAACCAAATAAACGATAGCCATCAAATAAATTTTTTTCTGGGTGCGTGAGGCGTTTTTTAAAATTTGTTTCTTTACTTTGCACTCTGAGGGGCGAATTTTAAGACGTTAGTTTGAACTTGAAATCGCTCTTGGGATCGAATTTAGGGTCGAAGTTTGCTCCGAGCTTCATTGCGTGCTTAATATCTGATTTAAGTTCGAACTTAAGACCGAACCTCGGTTTGAATTCGATTTCGTGCTTAAGTTTGATCTTGAGTCTGAAGTCAAATTCGATCAAACGTTCGATCTTAAGTTCAGACCAATAACGAGCTATAAGAAGATTTACAAAAAAATCTTCGAGAAATTCTTTGCCGCGATCGCCTACTCATGACAGTATAGTGTCGTCGAAGTTAACCGCATTTGCGATCCAGATATAGATTCTAGGCCGACAAAGCGTTACAGTTCGATCTTAACCCCTTCACTGTCAGGCGCCTCTATGGGGACAAAAACGTACAGGGAAATACGCTTCTCTGACAGTGAAGGGGTTAAGAGTCTTGCGTTCTAACTTAAATTCGAACTTAAGGTCAAACTTAAGTACGAGATCTTAGGTTCGAACTGAAGATAGATCTTAAGATAGATTTTAGGTTCGAACTGAAGGTAAATCTTAAGATAGATTTTAGGTTCGAACTGAAGATAGATCTTAAGATAGATTTTAGGTTCGAACTGAAGATAGATCTTAAGATAGATTTTAGGTTCGAACTGAAGGTAGATCTTAAGGGCGGGGTAAGGTATTACATTTTTTTTTGCTTTTTTTAAATGAATCTAAATAATATCTCAAGAATATTGTGTTAAAATTTCAAGTCGATCGGAGCAATATTAACGAATTATTTTCACGAAAAAAAATTGGGTTGCGGCGAAATTTGTTGACAAATTTTTTTTTCGTCAATTTGTTACTAACATTTTGGAGTTATTATTATGCAAAATTAATCTTTTGAGTACCTTTAATATGATACTTTAATATAATATGATAATACGAGAAGTGTTCTCAAACTTATGTGAAATGAGCGCTAAGCGACCAAACTCTTCGCGTTTTTCAAAGCGTTTTTCTGACACTTGTCATATTTGAAGTCCGTGTTCACGATAACTCAAAATCTACTGGACCAATCGTTTTGAAATTTTTTATTAATTGAATGCTTGCAATAAGCCAATTTTTTTTAGCGAAAATCGGTTTTTTGGCTCCCAAGTGCTACGAAAAATTGAAAAATCGAAAAAAAATCCTCTCGTCATTACCTCGAGAAACATCTCCTTCTCGAGAAACATCTCCTTTAACAAATGCATTTTGATTTTTTTATTTCACATGATTCTGTTGGGAGTTATGATGAAAATTTAGGGAAATGTTGTTCAAATGTTATATTATTATATGGAAATTTACTGAATAAACGAACACTATCTGTATCACAAAAAAAGCCTTAAAAACATGCCTTTTTCACCGAATTAATCTTACCCCGCCCTTAAGATAGATCTTAGGTTCGAACTGAAGATAGATCTTAAGGTAGATTTTAGGTTCGAACTTTAGATAGATCTTATAAGTCATCTATCTTAAGTTCAAACTTCTATCTTACTTCATTCTGTCAAACTTCGATCTTACGTGCGATCTCAATAGCGCTCTTAAGTCCAAACTAACGTCTTAAAATTCGACCCTGCGACACCTCTCGTTCGACGGGTGCTAAATTCGTAAGTTTGGGGCAGTGGGGATAAATGTGAGGTAAAAATAGTTGCGTAAGTTTGCAAAAAAAGAAAAAAGGAGAATGGGTCTGTAGGTGGAAAGATCGATTCGTTCGTTTCTGGGTAGGTCGAAGGATTCGCTGTGATCTTACACCGGGGGATTTCGAAGTAATCGAATGAATAAACCAGCCGAGGTCGGCGTTGAGGCCATCTCCCATGGCGATTTCTTCATCCCCTTCCCCCTACCCCCTCCCTCGCAGTTCGCGTCGAGAGTCACCTTTGGAATTCCATGCCCGGTGCATTACTTTCTAATGGAACCGGCTGACCTCTCTGGCGCAGGAAATATTGAGCACCATTAAAATATTGTGAAAGGTACGATGGACTCTTGTTGCTCAGCTCACCCAACGGTCCCGTCCCTTTCTCGGCCCATAAATATTCATTTACTCGAGTTTGCTAATATTGAAATTTTTTTAACAAAATATGATTCACTGCTAACGCCCCGGAGATATCGACTGGAATATTGTTTTATCTAGGGAACAAAAAAAAGTGGGTAAAGTTATTGGCAGTATGTGAAATATCCACTGACAGTCGCCATCCATGCATCCAAGAACATCCAGAGATTTCTATCCCTGGATAAAATATTTAAAAAATATTTTTTAATTTAAAAAAATATTAAAATATTATAAAATATTTTTTTAATTAATTCTCGACGATTCAGGACTCGGTCAGTGTAATAAAAATTTACAGAAATTTTGTTCACGCGATAATTGCGAGAGACTAAAAAACAAGAGAAACAGAGTGAAATTGTTCTTAGCAAATATCCATCCATAATCAATACGTACTATCCAGTATTATCCAGAGATAAAAAAATCTTTGTAAAAAATGACAATGGTTTTATTCACACGATAATTGCTGGAGGTTCAAAGACAATTAAGAAACAGAGTAAATTTCTTCTCAGCAAATATCAATCTACAATCTGTAGATTGTCGATTGATATTAATTGATATTTATGGATGACGCTTATAAGCGGCATCTACACTGTAAAAAATTTCTGTTCGAAAATTCATAAATGTATATGAAGTTTTATGCATATACAGTATATGGAATTTCATTGACACACATGTAAGAATATTGTGTTACCGGTATATTAAAAACCATATTATTTGAATAATATTTGTAATAATAATATAATTTTCAGATACGGATGTCTTAATTTTCAATGCCATCACCGGTAATTTTAATATGCAGGTATTGCATTTAAGATTAAATTATAAAAATTCAAATACAATGTATATAAATTCTAATTTCATATACCGATATTGTATATTTCATATAACTGTGTTGTAAATTTTATAATATTTTTTACAGTGTAATATTATCCAAATATAGTAAATAAAAAAAAAAAATAAAAAATTAGGGTAACTTTTTAAGACACGGGACTCGGTGAGTGTGATAAAAGTGTAAAATGGCAGAGGTGACAGTTCATTCGCACAGTGAATAATTATCCGGGTTGCGAGAGGCCGTCCAGAAGTTAGTCTAAAGGGATTATTCGTTTGGCCGAGAAGACCACACGGCCCGATGTACAACGCGCGTAGAATTCGGTGTGAGCTAACGGGTAGACTAGTCTCTCCCAGTTCCCTCTCGGTCTTTCTCCGTTTCTCGAGCCGGTGCTACATCGGCCACTTCCTGGACGATGGGGGTGACGGTAATGTGATTCCACGGTGAGTTGCGGCCGGCTCGGGCGTCGAGCCGGACTACTTGCAACACGCTACTCTACTCTCCGGTCCGGCCGAGCTTACAAGGGCCCGCGTTGAGCACGTACAGACAACGGGCACGAAGCTCCGAATTTCTACTCCACCACTCAAAGAACACTAATTATCAGCAGTTACGGAACTTAGTTTCCTAACACACTCAATTCCGTACGAGCTAGAAATTTACTCGTGTTTCGATGAATTAACTTTTATTTTTTTTACCGCGCGAGAAGCCGACCGTCGGATGTACAACATGGGTCCTTGTATTCATCGTGGTCCAAAGAATGTTCATTTTAAATGGCAAGTGGATGCGAAATTTTTGCACTAGTTCTTCCTCAGCGAGCCATCAAACCCCAAATCTCAAGATGAAAAAATTTATTTATACTTTAGTAATGTCTATGAACTTTCGTCATGTCAATTAGTTTTCGTAATGGCCATTAACATTCATTTAAAAGCATTCTGTGATCGTTTTTTCCTGAAAGTAGTTTTGGGGTGGAAATTGATTTTATCGGAAGGGAAGAATAAAAAATGGTTCATTAAGGTGGTCGGTGCGTTCCGCTTTCCTTGCATCCAACCACCGGAAGTTGCCGGTTTATTTTGGCAGATAAAAAGATTTTTTGCCTAAAAGTTATTTTGGTGTGGAAATTGATTTTAGCGAAAGAGAAGAATAAAAACTGGTTCACTAAGGTGGTCGGTGCGTTCCGCTTTCCTTGCATCCAACCACCGGAAGTTGCCGGTTCATTTTGGCAGGTAAAAAGATTTTTTGCCTAAAAGTTATTTTGGGGTGGAAATTGATTTTACCGGAAGGAAATTATCAAAAATGATTCGCCGAGATGGTTAGTGCCCACCGACTTCGTTCTATCCAACCACCGGAAGCTGCAATTTTGGCAGGTAGAAAAAAAAAACAAATATCTCTGCAAGGGATAAACGTGGAAATAGTACGCCGGTGGCAAAATAAGCAGTAAAGGAAGCGCAGGTCAGACGATGGTGACGGTTGTTCAAAGCCCGAACGGTGCTGCGGTGGAGGAGAATTGCGCACTCTGCAGCCAGGGGTTGCCGGGGGTGGGTTGGCGGTCGGTAGCACGTGCGCGGGATAAGCTCGCGCAGTTGATTGGACGAAGGGTCGGGACCCCGAGAAAGAGCAAAGTCAAACCGTCTCCTGATGCGCTTCGAGCTTATATTATCCGGTTACCCGTGAAGGTTTACGGGCCAAGCAAACGAATGAATAGCGGACGCTTCGACGAGCTTGCCGATATCCGACACTCTTACCTATCCCGCGGTACCTTCGGCTGCATCATCAACGGTGCTCCTCCCGAGCAATAGAATTCGACAATTGAACGTTCCACCGCGCAGGGGACTCGGATGGCAAAAGTATCTCAACAGTTTCCGGTTACGTCTGGTTCCAGCCAGGGAAAGCTCCAACTTCAATCCAAATAGCTTTTAGAGGAACGTCCCTCGGTGGCCTTCCGTTTGGAGGGTCGTACACCTTGTCTGTTCTGTCTGCAACACCGAGACAGGTGTTTTCACGATAAAGAGATTCATGGTCATATCTTGTTTGCCGGGTCACATCCAATAATTCTTCTTGCAAGACTGACTGGCAAGCAGATTGACCAGCCATTTCCAGGAGTTTAAGTTCCCGAGCTCACGGTGGGACCCATCCGATCGTAATATCTCAACAGGGCGTCATATCTGACCTGCCGGGTCACATGCAATATTTCTTCTTATAATGACTAACCGGCTAGGCAACTGACCAGCTCTTTCCAGGAGTTTAAGTTCCCGAACCTACGGTAGTACAAGTATAGTCCCAAAGTCTTCCCATCTTGCCTGGAAACCCCTATGGGTCGCATGGATCATTAAAAAACGTTTTCTGTCCGAACGACCATGTGGATACTGGAGAAATCAACTTGGTGCAACACCAAGGCTTTCACGATGAAGAGATTCATGGTCATATCTTGTTTGCCGGCTCGCATCCAATAATTCTTCTTGCAAGACTGATTGACAAGTCGATTGACCGGCCATTTCCAGAAGTTTATGTTCCCGAGTTCACGGTGGGACCCATTCGGTCGTAATATCTCAACAGGTAGCCATATCTGACCTGCCGGGTCACATGCAATATTTCTTTTTATAAAGACTAACTGGCTAGGCAATTGACCAGCTCTTTCCAGGAGTTTAAGTTCCGGAGCCTCCGGTAGTACCAGTGTAGTCCCAAAATCTGTCCATATTGCCTGGAAACCCGCATGGGTCGCATGGATAATTAAAAAACATTTTCTGTCCGAACGACCATGCGGATACTGGAGAAATCAGACCAACACTATCGGGGTGGATGTCCTGCTATTCGCCCAACCGGTCCAGATTTTGAAATATGGCCATCAATGACACACCCATAGAATCTCTAGAATCCACCTTACGATTCGTTACTGAGGTTGAGTTAACCTCAATTTGAATCAATCAACCTCACTGAGGTTGGCTCAGCCTCCATGAGATCTATTGATTCAAATTCATCATGACTTTTGACGTATTTAACCTCATTGGGAGGTTGAGTCAAGCTTATGTAGTCAACTCAACCTCTCGGTGGTTGAGCCACCTAAATCGTCATTGAGCGAACCATATTCGGTTGGCTCAAGCGCTCATCTATGTTCGCTCCATCTCCGTTTTTTTTCTCTCAGTGTGCTATTGGCCCTACCATATTGGTCCAGATTTTTAAATACGCCCATCACTAACCCACCCATCGAATCTCCAGAATCTCCTTCGCGAAACACCCGGAGTTGGTCCACAAATTCTCATCAATAATTTCCCCGCTCCCGCTCCCGTCTCCGGGTTGCAGGAATCCATTCGGGGTGGCCATCGGGGAATCAGCGCATGCCAAGTTTCTCTCCTCGGAAAAACTCCGTGCGACATCGCGTTTACAGAGAGTCGAGGAGCCGCAAGATATTCCGGCCGATCCGAAGATTCGGTCGAAAGGTCGAGGGCTGGATTCGGTGGAGAGCGAGCCGGGGAATCGAAAAGCCAACGTGTCGGGGATGTCGGTGGAGGGAGGAACTCCGTCGCCGTTGGGACTGGTTTCTGGGAAGGCTCGCAGCGTCGGGAATCTCGAGATTCTGATAGTATTCTCCCGGCTGCGGAGGAACCGGCCTCGGAGCGGGCGCCGGCGGGGACGAGCTTTAAGGCTGGAAGGTCCACGGAGAAGCCGCGGAACTTCCGTAATGCGTTAATCCGAGGCGAGAGTCCCGCGACATGGCGCGCACCGGGAGCACGTTTCCGCTTCGCCGAGATAAGGCCGAGTCGCGGGATTGTAACGCGGGCAAGAACGACAAGGGGGCCGCGCCGAAGAGAGGACGAGGAGGAACGCCACGCTCTCTCGCGTATCAGACGTTCCTCGATGGCGACCGGCGAGCGCAAAGCACCCGGCTCCCCTGTGTATACGATCAGCCACGTTGTACCGTCACATCCTCCTCCGCGCGACGCTCACCGTTAGCCTATTACGTATGTACCACCCTTCAAAATTTCACTGCGTCAAGCCAACTTTGGTTAGCGCCGCTAACCAAAGTTGCCCAAAGCGCAAAACGGGGCGAGGATGGCTTGTCAAAATTTCCACCTCGCAGGTGGGACGTAACTTTCAGGGAGTCACGTCCAAATTAGTGAAGACATAACCGGAAACGAGGGTAAAGAATTTCGTTTAAAGTTGCTCATGCCGTCGAAAAATGACTCGACTCTGGGCCAATGTCGATATCGGGCTCTTCTTCGACGCGTAGAATAATATCTGGGGCATTTGTCCGAAGCTTTAAATTTATACCGAAAATGTTTTTCATCTTAAAAAAAAATTATAAAAATATGACAACCGTACGTACACCGACCGATTAGGTTAACGGGACTTAGGTCACGTGCTGTGCGGGTTCGTTTTCAGTGCGACAAAAAATATCTGGGTCATTCAGCCGAAGCTTTGAATTTTTCCGAGAAAATTTTTTTTATCTAAAAAAAACGAAAAAAAATCAAAAGAATATGGAAACCAATTCGATGCGAGTAATCATGTCCGTCAGTCGGTGTATGCACCATTTAAAAATTTATTTGGTTTAAGTACAATATTTATTTGATTTAAATAAATATTTATTTTAATTAAGTAAATAGTTACTTAAATCGAATAAATATTTATTTTAAGCAGATAAATATTTCACTTAAACCGAATAAACGGTGGTCGTCAAATACATTATTTTTCTGGGAGTGTACGGTACGTAATTAGTGCCGAAGCTTCCAGCAAAGTGAGTCTGCCTGTTAAATCCGATTGGAGGTCTGGAGGATAAACCTCGTGGAGCGAAAGGGGCGATAGTAAGCACTCTAAAAAAAAAATTCCTATGAAATTTAATGTACAATCATGATGAAAAATTAACGTACGGTATATCAAAACCTTCAGAAATACTTCATTTTTAATCTTTAACTTTAATTTTACTATAAAATGTACTTTAATTCCAATAATTTCACTCTAAAATTCCATTAATTTTTCATGCCAATTGTACATTGTATCTAATGTACCAGTTTTTGCATAAAAACTTCGGTCTACTACATTAAATTTACAGTTTTTTTTTACCAGTGTGGACCAAGGGAGGCGCGGCGGGGAGGGGAGGGGAACCTCCTTCCCTTAATATCTGGGACATTTATCTGAAGCTTTACATTTTTCCCCAAAATTTTTTTTTTCATTTACAAAATTTTGTCTAAAAAATATTTTTCATCCCTAAACGTTTATTTTTCATCTAAAACAAAAAATCGAAAAATATCTCAACCAATTAGACGCGGTTAATCGTCTCCGCGGGTCGGTGTCTGTACGGTACGTAACTAGTGCCTCAGCTTCGGAGGAAGTGAGTCTGCCCGTTACGTCTGAGTGGAGGTTTGGAGGATCAACCTCGTAGGGCGAAGGGCGCGGTGGTAAGGACCGAGGGAGGCGCGGGCGAACTGGTTTCCAGGTTTATGGAGTGAGTTAGAGCAAGTAATAAGTTAGGTTAACGGGACGCAGGGCACGTACTGGATCCACTAGCCGGGTAGGTAGTGCCATTGGGTATGCGGTGTAGGAGTACAAGGGCGCAACCGGCCTCGGTGTCGAAATGCCAGGGCTCTCTGCCCGTTCGGGACGAAGGGATGCTTGATGCTGGCTGGGCGATGCTCGCATATAGGTCGTCGGGCTAAAACCGACAGAACGCGGGTTAACTCGGCCTGGAGGGGGGATGTTCGACGAGGGGTCGCTACCACCGCCGCTACACCCACTAGCCGAGGCCAAACTTTGTTTGTCACGCTATTCCATTCCCACCGCCTGCCTGTGTACACTTTATCTAGTCCACTGTACGGCCGCCCGTTCTCTTCGCACAGCCCCCTTATTCCTTTGTCGTAACTTACTTTGCTCAAAATTTAACTAGTAAGCGAGAGCGGGGCAAAATGGCACAGCGGGGCAAAACGGGATGATGAGACAAAATGCAATTTTCCAATAGGGGAGACCGGGGACAAAAGTAACGAAAATCCTTTTTAATTTGTTTACCAACAAACCCGAGAGTCTAACGCTTCGGCATTTAATGGTGTACCATTATCCTAGACTTAGGTATACAGTTAAAAAATTTCAAACAGAAATATGCACAGAATTGCGAACACCACCCCTTTAAGGAGGGAGTCTCGTTGCGCGCTGACTTCGCATAAGTTCGACAACAATAAGAGAAAATTGCAAGTACTTCTTGATGGTGTAAAAATCTGAAAAA
>JAPYZD010007407.1:0-12287 GCA_030522725.1 Ichneumoninae sp. B BG-2022a
GCAAAGGTCCAGATTGTCCGATCGTCGGCGAAGACTTGCCAACTGACTGCGATGGAGCCGATTGTCCTATTTCAACAGTAGAAACCGATTGCGATGGTCTAGACTGTCCGGTCATCGGACAAGAGCTACCACTTGACTGCGAGGGAGCCGATTGCCCCAACTTAAAAGTAAAGGGCAATTGCGAAGGTCCAGATTGTCCGATCGACGACGGAGAGATCCTTGGAAAAGGGACACAGGTTGACTGCGAGGGAGCCGACTGCCCTGTATCGAAAGAAGAAGATGACTGTGAAGGTCCAGATTGTCCCCGCCCAAAAGACGATTCAGACATCAGCTGCGACGGCGCCGACTGTTCCATCAGTGCGGAAGATACCTCGAAAGACTGCGAAGGTGACGATTGTTACGAATCAGATTCTGCCGAAAGTCCCTGCACTGGCGCCGAGTGTTCACAAAATACGGATGTATCCTGTCCCGGTGGAAACTGCCCGACGCACATTCCATCATCGAAAACGAACCGAACAGAAACCTCCACCAACACCCATCACCAAAATGAAATAGTGACTGTCTGCGACCACAGCGACCCTCACTACAAACGAAAGCTCAAACGTCTTCAAAAGATGCGCCGCATCGACGCCGATTCCTCAACCCCGCGAACATGGACTGCAATCTTCGCAACCCCGAGGCCCGTCAGCGCCACATCAAAAACCAGCCCCAAATCCGACCCTAACAAAATACATCAAACGAAGAATCCCTTGCTTCGAATGTTGGGACGCAAAGGCCAACATTCCCGTCGACACAACTCGACAACTTCCCGTTCAAAACATCCCCGCAATCAAGAGAACACCGAACTTTCACCCCTCCCAAATCGAAGATCATCCGATCGACTGAGCACCGTCTTGAGTGAATTGGGTATCAAGAAAAATGCTAAAAATTCGAGCAACGAGTCGACTGCCAGAGCCAAAAGAGTTCACGAGGTGCTGACGGAACTCCGGAAATCGAGCCGCGAGAGGGTGGACATGAAAACACTGTCCGGTAAGGATGACGAAGCATCGAACGTGGAAGATTCCAGGCCGGAAGTCTTCGCTCGTCGGGAACGAGTCGAGCCGGTCCGGAGGAAAGTTCGGGGCGATTCGCAGACGAGGAGAATGCCGTACTGGACCTCAATGAGGGAGAGCGAACGTGGCGGCACACATTGGTGGGACAATGCCAAGGAGTGGACACAACACGATTCCCCTAGTAATCGGCCGGAGCCGGTGAGATCGTTCGTCGGCTCGGAACATGGGTTGAGCCTTGGAATGCGCGGGGAAGTTGCATTCGGCTTAATGAGTGCTCGTCGTCGGAGCAAGTCACGTAGATCTCAAACAGGTCGGATCATCAGCACGTTCGTCCCATCCGCGAAGCACCGAGCCACAGACCAACGAAGCACCGTCGGCCCAACCAGATCCGGATCTGCAGGCGCGCGCTTCAACCGCTCGAACTTGTAATCGCGATTGATGGACGGTATTGGAAATTAAAGAAACCTGGTTTGGGTGATCAGGTACGTCATCCGTGCAACAACAAGGCGCAGACCAACGAAGTATCATCGACCCAGCCGGATCCAGAACTAAAGAAATGGGCTTCAAGCGCTTGAACTTGTAATCGCTGTTGATGGACGGAATTGAAAATAAAAGAAAGCCGGTGTGGGTGAAGATCAATGTGTTCTTGTGTTCAACGGAGAATCACAGAGAAATGATATGTTAGACGTATTTTCGGTAATCTGGTGGAATAGAGAGGAAAATTGTTACACGCGGGTCATTCACTGATAAAAAGATGCGGTTGAATCAGCTCAAGTTTACGGTGGGAATGTTCTAATAAATATTTTATTGGGAGAATGAAATAGTTTAATGCGTCAAAAATTGTTCGGGGACAACACCCACAAAAATTGGTGAAACGAAAAATTTTTTAGCTGCACCAATAATGTATTTGTTTAAACGTCCCTGCCCGAATCTTTAGTTGATGCATCCGTATTTTTTATCAGTGCCCATATGAGCGGTGTAGAACAGAATATTTTAATGGGTCAAAAATTGTTTGGTAACAATACCTGTAAAAATTGGTGGACCGACCAATTTTTTAGCTGCATTAATAATGTATTTATTTGAACATCCCTGCCCGAATATTTAGTTGATTCAACCTTATTTTTATCAGTGCCCATATGAGCGATGTAGAACAAAATATTTTAATGGGTCGAAAATTATTTGGTGACAAAACCCAAAAAAATTTGGTGAATCAACATATTTTTTAGTTACAAAAACAGTATATTTATTTGAATATCCCTGGCCAAATTTTTAGTTGATTCACCCCTATTTTTTTAAATATTTTTATCAGTGCCCATATGAGCGATGTAGAACAAAATATTTTAATGGGTCAAAAATGATTTGCTGACAAAACCCACAAAAGTTGGTGAACCAACCAATTTTCTATCTGCACCAACAATATATTTATTAGAACATCCCTGCCCGAATCTTTAGTTGATTCAACCTCATTTTTTAATCAGTATATTTGTCATACGAGCGGTGTAGAAAAAATTGCCTACTGCGCATGCGTCATAGTCATTACGGGGAAAAAAAGAAATCACTGCTATTACAATACATGCAATCGATATTATTTCTTTTTCTCTCGCCTCTCGTGTATAATGTTCCCGACGCTCTAGCCATAATTACTAAGCAGCAGCGCGAGGATAACTCGAACAAAAAAAAACCACGTTCTTCGTAAATTGTAACGTTCCGGACGCGGAGTCGTTGCGTTGCGGGGAGTTTGCATGTTGCGCTATGCCGAGCGATTTTAGTTGGACCAAAAAAAAAAAAAAATGAGAATCGGTAAAGGGAAATAAAATTTGAGACGAAGTGAAGTCGTTCGTACTCGACGGTCCGTGCTTAATCAGCGGACAATTAAATAGAGAGTCGGCCGAGCTCGCCGCGCACGGTCCGGCTAGGTGCCGACCAACCCCGTCGGTCCACCGTATCGGACTATCAAATAATTAATTTTTTCATCTCATGACAAGTTTACAACCACGACGAATGGTCTTTTATACTATTTCAGGCTTAGTTCCATTTTCTCGACCGCAATGAAATATTATCGTAAAGTATGTACGCCCGATTTATAGTGCCTACGCTCGCGTTTATCGGGAGGTACGTATGAATTTCTTACCTCCAGACGATTTACCCCCCCCCCCCCCCCCCCCCCCCCCCCCCCCCTCGCCCCCCCCCCCCCCCGCCCCTTCCCGGTGTCTTTATAGCTCGAAGCCCGATAAACTCTCGTGTCCTTTAATTTCACGGGAGGCAAATACACCGTCGACGGCGATGCGAGGCCACGAAATGCAAGCTGCTTTTGTCCCGGGCGACTTGAATCTGGGTCGATGAACCCAGTTCTGAAAATATTGCTAATAATTAGGTTTGATTAAAAGCAAATTCATACACTATATGGATATCAATATCTCTTCATGTACGAATGTGCTTTTGGCGATGAACGGTCAGTGGTTTAAAAAAAAAAATTATTATAGTTTTCGTTAACGACCGAGGTATTCCACGTGCTCGTAAGTCGACCTGACACCCCCTTTTCGCCATTCAACCCCGACCCGGTCGGTAATGGAACTGTTATTAATTTTTTTTCAAGAGTACTGACCATTTTCGGAAGAAAGCAAAATCTTATATGTAATGCAATGCTTGATCATGCGAGAATTTGCTTTTAAATGAAAATGGTCCGAATGACTTGAATTTGGGTCGACGAACCCAATCCTGAAATTATTGCTGATGGTAAGATTAGAGTAAAAAAAAGATATTAAACAAATCGGAGGATTAAAAGCAAATTCATACTCTGTGTGGATATCAATATCTGTTCATGTACAAATGTGCCTTTATTTATGAATGGTCAGTGCTTAAAAAAAATATATAAGACCGGAGGTATTCCGGTGTTCGTAAGTCGACCTGACACTCCTTTTTCGCCATTCAACCCCGACCCGGTCGGTAACGGAACTGGTATTAATTTCTTTTTAAGGGTACTGACCATTTCCGGTTAAAAAAGCAAAATTTTATATGTAATGTAATGCATATTCACGCAAGAATTTGCTTTCAACCGAAAATGGTCAGCAACCTTAAAAAAAAAAAAATGATTACAGTTTTTATTACCGACCGTGGTATTTCTCGCACTCTCAACGGAGCTTGCGTATAGCCGGCAAGGGATAGATATATAGATTTGTTTGTTTCGTGTTCTGATGCCTAAACCCCCTAAGATCACCGTGCCACAAGATACAAATCACTCCATAACAATTTCTAACAACAAGCCCAAGAAATAACGCACGGAGAAAAATAGTTGTTTCTCTAACAAAATGAAGATCGTTAATAATTTATTGTTGTGGCAGCAAAAATATTTCTTGTCACAGCAAAATATTTTGTTGTCTCCATGTTAACCAGATAAATCAGTTATGGTACCAAAATTCTTGTTTTTTCTCCGTGCATGAAATAAAATATGAAAATAATGTAAAAAGCTAATACGAAAAGAATACGAACCAAAAGTAACAAAATGAAATGAAGTACAAGAAAATGGAACAACATTGCAGGCAAAAGGAAAAGGAATGACAAGCAAATAATTAATTACAAGGGTTGTCAAGGGTGGTTCGAATTTTGACTTGGGCGTCGGCTCGATCGAAGTTTTACTTCGAAAGCTGAATCGGAAGAATAAAAAACGATGACGTTGACGCAGAAGTGGAGAGGACAGGCACATCCGCTGAAGATCGGTCGATTCTCGCACGTTTGCCAGTCGTTGAAATTATAGCTCGCAGCCAAGTCCCGTGCAATAAAGAAGATGCAATGAACGTATCCTCATCGCGTCGCTTGTCAACTGATCTTTAGCGCCGATCATTTGTCGCTCGTTCGAGACCCGCGGGACGAACCCGATGACGATGGTTGAAACCTCCAGATTGACATCGGTGGGCGGTTTCTGTTCATTCGACGCGGACGTTAAACGATCGAAGCGTTATTATATCTCCTCCATCCGTTACGACAGGATGCATTTAAGTCATTGACGCGGAAGATTCCTCTCAGAGTTTCGGCGCTCTAGGCAAGTCCCTTTAAAATAAAAAAAATTATAAAAAACAATATATATGTATATATTATTCGTTGCCAATAAAAAAAAAAAAGTTTCGGTTTTGCACCGTTTGTTCTATGCACACATCTTTTGCACGCGCTTTATCCGACGCATAATATCCGGAAAAAATTATATGTGGAGAATGTATTTTTCATATATTACATATATAAGATGCAGTTAAGTTATTAACGTGGAAGATTCCTCTCCCAGTTTCTGCGCTCTAGGCAAGGCTCGGTAAAGTTTTAAAAAATTAATAAAAAAACAATATATATATATATATTATTCGTGGCCAATAATATTTTTTATTTGCTTCGGTTCTGCACCATTTGTTCGATGCACGCAAATTGTGCATCTGGAAAAAATTGTATGCAGAAAATGTATTTTTCATATATTACATATATAGGATGCATTTAAGTTATTAACGCGAAAGATTCCTCTCCGAGTTTCTGCGCTCGAGACAAGTCTCGTTAAAGTCTAAAAAAATTAATAAAAAAAACAATATATATATACTATTCGTTGCCAATAATATTTTTTGTTCGTTTCGGTTTTGCACCGTTTGTTCTATGCACGCATCTTTTGCACGCGCTTTATCCGACGCATAATATCCGGAAAAAATTATATGTGGAAAATGTATTCTTCATATATTACATATACAGGATGCATTTAAGTTATTAACGCGGAAAATTCCTCTCCGAGTTCCTGCGCTCTAGGCAAGTCTCGTTAATGTTGAAAAATTAATAAAACTAAACAACATATATACATTATTCGTTGCCAATAATATTTTTTTATTTTCGGTTCTGCACCGTTCGTTCTATGCGTGCACCTTCCACACGCGCTTTTTCCGACGCATAATATGCGGTTAAAAATTATATGCGTTTTTTTTATATATTAAAATAAACCTTCGACGATTTTTTTAATAGAATTCAGACGTTACGCAATAGGTGTAAAAGATATACCTGGGAGATCATTTAAAAAAATATATGTATACATTTTCGCGTATATGGAAAATCTCTGACTTACATATAATATAAATTGAATATAATTCTAATTACACATTTCGGTCGTCTAATATTATCGTATCTAATATAATCTAATATAATCGTACTAATATTAAATATTCATCTATGATCGTAGCCGTCGCTACCGGAGACGAGACTTTCCCCTATTTTATAGACAAAAAGTTCGATCAAAGAAACTCGCGCGACGAGAAGCTTAGCTTTATTTTGGGACCGTCTCGATTTTTCTTGTTCTTTTTTGTTTTCCATTCCGTCCCAAGAGACGGAATGAATAATGGTGTATAATTAATACGTTATGACTTATGAGTCACATGTGAGATATATCTGAGCGACTGTAAAATATTTATATGTATATATATATATATATATATATATATATATATATTTCTTTTCGAGTATATGGAAAGTAAGTGATTTACATACAGAATTTATTTCCACGCTAATTTCTGGATATTTTAAATATAATTCTAATTATATATCTTTCTCGTCGCGTCCGAGTAATAAATATTCAACTTCGATCGACGAACCCGTCGCTACCGGAGGTGATCCTTTCCTGCGTTTCGCAGACGAAAAAGATTCGCACCACGAGAGCTTAGTTATTTTCTGTCCGTCTCGTTTTTTATTTATTTTTTTCCTCTATTCCTAAAATTGTATAATTTATATAGGTTAAAAAAAGAAAGAAATTTTTTATACAATTCATACTACAAGACATAGTATTCGTAATTCATATTATAAGACACATGTGAGATATAGCAGAGCAAGGCAAAATGGGACTGTGGGGCAAAACGGGAGAGAAGGGCAAAACTCAATTTTCCAATAATTTTTTGAACATTGCGTCCCAACGATACATCCGGATTTTCAACCCTGTTTTCCCCCAGTGACCCATCCAAACGATATTGGAAAATTGCATTTTGCCCCACCATCCCATCCTGTCCCACTGTCTCATTTTACCCCGCTCTCTCCTATCCGCGCGAATATTAAAAAAAATGTGTATACATATATTTTCCTCTATATGGAAAGTACGTGATTTGCATTCAGAATTCCTTCCCGCTCTACAAAATTGAATATTTTGGATATAATTTTAATTCTATACATTCCTTCCTTAGAATATTGAACTTCGATCGACGAACCCGTCGCTACCGGAGGTGATCCTTTCCCGTGTTTCGCAGACAAAAAAGCTCCGTGAAACAAGCTTCGCGCCCCGAGAGTTTCATTTTATTTTTGGTGCGTCTCGGTTTTTTACTTTTTTTTTCTCCATTCCGTCCGGAGAGTTCACCGTTCACCTGAGGGGACAAAAAAAAGTCCGCACGGTCTAGTGATTTCGATACCCGGCGAGAGCGGCCGCTTTGGCAGGGAAGAAAAAAGCTCTTTG
Source organism: Ichneumoninae sp. B BG-2022a (assembly GCA_030522725.1). Classification (NCBI taxonomy): domain Eukaryota; kingdom Metazoa; phylum Arthropoda; class Insecta; order Hymenoptera; family Ichneumonidae; species Ichneumoninae sp. B BG-2022a. The sequence goes on from JAPYZD010007407.1 coordinate 7,507, forward strand.
TAAGATCGACGCTCCGTCGCGCCATCGGGCGAATTAATTATAAGTTTCCTCGACGAAATATTAAATTGGATCAATCCAGGAGGATCTTCCTCCCGGCAATTACCATTCGCTCTTCCGCGAATGAAAAATAATATAAAATTTTCCGTCTCGCGTCTCGCGGAACAGTGCGAATGAACAGAGTCAAGCCCGCACGCTATTCCATTAGAGTTATTAACGCCCGTTTCGCAACCTCCGACGAATTGATTCGGAATGCGCTCCTCCCGTCAAGGGGAATTAAATGCACCGCTCCGCTCATGCTCTTCGCTATCAATGACAATTCATAAGTTTCATAAATAAAAAATGCATACATTTTACAAGAAATCAATAAGAAATCAATAAGAAATCAATAAGAAATCAATAAGAAATCAATAAGAAATCAATAAGAAATCAATAAGAAATCAATAAGAAATCAATCAATAAGAAATCAATAAGAAATCAATAAATTTTGCAAGAAATCAATAAATTTTGCAAGAAATCAATACAGTTGGCAAGCCATCAATACATTTTGCAAGAAATCAATACATTTAGCAAGCCATCAATACATTTAGCAAGAAATCAATATACATTTAATATTAAAATTGAATAATTAACAGAGTCAGGCCTGGACGCTATTCCATTAGAGCCATCAACGCCCGTTAGAACTATTAACGTCCGACGAATTGATTCGGAATGCGCCCCTCCCGTCGAAGGAAATTAAATCCACCGCTCGGTTCGAGCTCTTCTATCAATGACTGCTCTGGACCCGGCGAGTAATACGCAGCCGAGAGTTCCGTGTCTCTACGAATAGCGTCACGCGAGTTCCGATCGCTAATTAAAATAAAAACAATAATAATCTATATAATGTGTAATAATGCTGCTCGAGTCTTCATCGGCGTTGTCGCGCGACGCCTGCTGTCTCTCCTCGATCCGCTCTACGTACACCAACTCTGCGTCAAGCCCGCATGACACCGCACGGTAATCCAATGTCCGTTTTTTTTTTTTTTTTTTTTGCTTACATTTTTTTCCTTTCGCGTTCGGTTTCCTTCTGGGGGCCTATTCGCGAGCTTTTCCTACGTGCAAATCGCTCGTTCGACGTACGAAAATTTTCGCCTCCTCCTACACCCGGAAGCGATCGGATATGTCGCACGGACGAGCACGACGATTAACGTCGATACGCGGCGCCAGATCTTCGCCGGCAACCAGGGGCGTTTCATGCGCGTAGTCCGACTATTCGGTTAGTCTGACGCGGCTCCGTGATGGAATTGTTTTTTTCAAGAATTTTTTGAGCAAATATTCATATATTTTACAGCAAGAAATCAATCATTTTTAATGTAAAAAGTTAATCATGTTTGAAGACACAAATTGATCATTTTTTCACTGTAAAAAATTGACAATTTTCAAAGGCAAAAATTAATAATTTTCAAAGGCAAAAGTTGACAATTTTCAAAGGCAAAAACTAATAATTTTCAAAGGTAAAAACTAATAATTTTCAAAGGCAAAAACTAATTATTTTCAAAGGCAAAAATTAATAATTTTCAAAGGCAAAAATTAATAATTTTCAAAGGCAAAAATTAATGATTTTCAAAGGCAAAAATTAATGATTTTCAAAGGCAAAAGTTGATCATTTCCAAAGGCAAAAATTGATAATTTAAAAGTAATAAAAAAATATCAATAATTACTGCGATTCCCATGAATGAGGAACCGGACTTTCTATCACAGTGCCCAAAATTGATTAATCAACGAAATTCGCGATTGCACGTAGGGTCGCGTCTCATGCTCGAGCCGTCGATCGGTTAAGTTTCTTCGGAACTCACACGTAGCGAACTACGTGTGAGTTCGCTATGCGGGCAGCCCGCTTCCGGCAATTGAAATGATTTCGCGCGGATAACATCTGGATTCCCAAAAAGTTGATTCGACATGGCCGATAATTTTTATAAAGTCTCACTTTATACCTCAATTCATTCGCGTTCAATTTATTTTTATATGTCGACAAACCGCGCGTAACATTAATCTTCAATTTTCAACAGAAAAAAACCTGACATAGCCCAGTCAAATCCCCGATTTAAGACTCAAAAATGTTTACCCGGAATTCCTCATATTTTTTAAAACGTGCACAGTAGAAAAAGGTACCAGCGTTTCCACATATTTGTCCACAATCATCCACAATTCTTTTCATGTTAATTTAAAAAAATTAATTAGGAAAATGCACCTAAAAATCTCGTCCATTTTCCAAAAATGTCTTAATTTTTCAAATAACTGTCTGTTAATTTTTTGTAAAATTAACGACAAAATAATTCCGGACAAAATAATCTGTGAACAAGAAAAGTTTGCAAAATGTGCAAATATTTTTTACTATGTGTGCAGAAAAGCCTTAAAAACGTATTGGCTTCTCGTACCGAGCAGATAGAAGTTCATCAACCAGAGGATCCTTTTTTCTCCGACTTTGCAGAGAAGAAAGCTGGTTTCTTGGCCCCGAGTAATAATCGTCCCTTCCTCTCGCCTGCACAATTTTTTTCATTCACTTATTTTATTAGTTTTTTTTTAAATTCCAAACACAACACAGTTGCAAGTTAACTCGAACTCCGCCGTGAACTCGCCTCCCCGAGCAGACGATTTTTTTGGCCCGATCGACGAGGGAACGACCGCCGAAACTTTCTTTCCCTTCGATAGGCTTTCGAAGCTTTCCGAGGGATAGCCGTGAAGCGGAAAAAAACAGACACAAAACGGAACAAAGCCGAGTGCAATCAACGAGAGTCCGTGGGAGGATCGCAGAGGGTTTTCGACCTCTTCCCACTCAATCGTATCCTCGACTTTCAGGCTTCTGTCGAATTCGTCGAACCCTCCAGTAATATCCTGATAGTGTCATTGAATTTCCACCGACCATTTTTTGTTATTCCACTTTAGAAAAAAATTGAAAAAAAAAATCACAAGAATCGTCGGTATGTTAAGGTGAGGTGAAACATGTACCACGTGACACATCAGTGCAAGAGATGTAGCTGCATTTTTCAAATCAATGCTATGTAAAAATCGTTGACATTTGGGATAAAAGCGTATCATCGGACACAGTATTGAATTCTACATCCGCTAATATATAATATCTCTCTATAATATAAAAAGATTTCGCCGCCGTGTCAAGAATCGAGGGGGGGTGTCAATAATAGGGTCAGATGAGTGGTCAAAAATACGGTCCGACATGTGGTCAATAATACAGTCAGGTGGGTGGTCAATAATAGGGTCAGGGGTGGTCCATAATACGGTCAGATGGGTGGTTAATAATAGGGTCAAGGGGTCAATAATCCGTTCAAAGGGGTCAATAATAGGGTCACGAAATTCTCAAAAATCAAGCTTTCCGTTCCCATAAAGAGTGCGCAGAAAGGCACTTTAATGCACTAGTGTGGGAAGAAAAAACCATATTGCTTAACACGCATGCGCAGTATTTTTCCCACACGCGATGCGAAAAAGTTTCTGCGCACAGTTCACAGAAACGGAATCCGACATTTTACGTGTATGCATTAGGAAAAGATAATATGTAATTGGTTGTTATATAATCCGTTTAAAAAATCTCTTGACAGATCTCTATTCATTATAGGATTACACACCTCGTTCGAGTACTCTGTTATGATACAGTAGAACCCCGATTAACCGAACTAGACAGCGAAAGTATATAAGTAAAAAATGGCCAATCATACAACTTTATTTTGACTAGTTACAATGACGTTTGGTACACCTTACACTTCATTGTCAAATAGTCTGCACTAGAATGTACAGCTTTGCATATTTTTTTCTTAATAGTACGTAAGCCACATCGAGTAGCTTACGTACTACTAGTAGTACGTAGTAACTAGTATCTAGTAAAGAAGTATCTAGTAAAAATTACCGATCATCTAAGAAAAAATACCATAGCATATAGTAGTAGAGCGCCAAGGTGCCACCTATGGCAGAAAGTCTTAGATTATCCAACAATTTTTACCATAATATCTAAGAAAAATTCTTATAAATCCGGTACTTCCTACCATAGGTGGCGCCTTAGCGCCCTACTACTATGTGCTATGGTAATATCATGTTTACTAGATTCTTCTCTCAGTGTAGTTTTTTTTTTTTTTGAATCCTCAGAAATTTCGATTTCCTTCTGCACTTCCTTCAATTTCCGTTAATAACATGTTTAATTAAAAAAAAACAAAACAAAAACCTCTGAAGACGCACGGTTAATCCACTTCCCGGTTAATCGGGTTTCTCCTGTGCTACCAAAAAATGTTCTCACAGGATCGCATCCGCATGTGACAAAGGCACGAGAACGGTACTTAAAACGTCCGAGGCGCGGCTCTTGCCGCGGGAAGGTTGGAATCGAGGTTCGCCTCGTGGAGTTTCCTGCCCCCCCCCCCCTCCCCTCTCATTTTCAGCGGAACGGCGGCGGTTTCCGGGATAGTTTAGTTACGGGCCAATAACTCGCGGGAACTTTTGATCGCGGCCTCGAGCCGGTCGTCGGCAAAGCACATCGTTCGAGAGCCGAGCGCGAGCTCGTCGATCATCCGCCGTTTCCGATTAACCCTTCAGCGTCCGTCGGCGGGATAACGCGCTCGCCGCTATATCTATAGCTACGCGTATAGCTGCGCCGTGTCTATACGTTGATAAATAAATATCGTCCGGGGCGGAGGTGGAGGAAGAGAAGAAAATAAATAAAAATAAAGAAAATGACACGTGCGAAAGAGTTGGGAAGCTCGTGGGTGATACTAATACAGTAGAACCCCGATTAACCGAACTAG
>JAPYZD010007410.1:0-16290 GCA_030522725.1 Ichneumoninae sp. B BG-2022a
ATACTAGTGACATATCACACATTTCGCTATTTCGCTTGTCATCCCTCCAACTCCTTTCTTTTAACTAACTTTTCAAACAGACTGACATATTTGCACAACATAATCACAGGCTCTCCTTTCAATTTCTCATTTATTAACCGTCGCACTTCCTCTCCTCTCCTGTCCTCCAACCAGCTTTCCAGACCTTCCACCACTTCTTTTCTTATCTCTCTGTTAGCTTCCTCACACTCACAAATATGCTTTAGGCTTTCTATTTCCACTTTGCAAATGCGACAGTCCTTATCTTTAAATCCTTTGTTTCCTTCTTTCCCCACACTTCCACATCGCATTCTAGCCTACACTTCTTTTGTTTCTTCTTTTAACGTTGTGTCTTCCCAATATTTTTCCATTTCCACCGTCTTTTTCCTGTCTTTATATTCCTTGCAGTATGTAGATCCCTCTATTTTCGTCCAATTCAGTTGAGTTTCCTGTTCCGTCCTTATCTGCACTCCCCTTCTTATTTTTCTTTCCAGCTCGTTGACATTGCCATTTCGCATCGACTGCCACAGGTCCCCGTCTCTGACTTCGTTCATTGCCTTCTTCAATTGCGCTCCCCATTTTGTCATGTTTCCGATCAAGATGCCTCTTATCTCTTCTTTCAGACACTTCTTGGACCATCTGTCGTCCTCCATTTTCATTACCTCGCTTATGTAGGCCGCTGCTCTTTTCCACGTCTCTATCTCGATTCCTCTGCACCCAGCTTCTATCTTCCATATGTACCTCGGTGTGTTACTACTTATTTCCTTGGCCATCTTCACGTACTTAGCTTGCATCCTTTCCATTTGCAAGCTTTTCCTCCAACCCCACAAGTCTGCACCGTACAACATACCACTCTTTACAATCACATCCATTAAATACAGACTCCTTTCCAAACTTCCAATTCTCGCTCTTTTAAAAATTCCCCACGTTGCATTTATAACTTTATTAATGTTCCGTCTTAAGATTTTTATATGCTTCTCAAAGGTGTTTCCTGTAGAGAACCACATCCCCAAGTACTTGTACTCTTTAACAATTTCCAGATTTTGACCATTATATTTCCATTTCTCACTTTTTTGATTAAATAAACAAATTAAATTAAAATGTTTTAAAAACTCCCGACTGCAAATTAGTTATTATTCATTTTAAGAAAACATTTATAAAAAAAAGTACAAAAAAATGAAACCGAAAAAAATCTTACAAAAAGATTTAGATAATTAATGATAAAATATACATTTTCACAGAAGCTAAGATTTTTTTTCAGTTTCATTTTTTTTCGTGCATCGTTGTGTCGCAGGCCTTTCTCATGTCAGCCTTGCTGCTCTTCTCCATTAGTGGGCCTGGGGGGGGGGGGGGGGGGGGAAAATCCTCCTTAAGAGCATGTGATGGCCTATCGAGTGCAAGAGATAGCATCAATGGAACTCGCGGCGAAGCGAATTACACACCGAGAGTGTGTTTCACATCACGTTAAGCCAGTCACGGAGCCTAGTGGGGTATCGAACGAGTATCGAACAAAATTTTATTTCACGAGGTGTGAAAATGGGGGTTTTTTATTTCACAAGGTGTGAAAATGGGGGAAAACTTCGCACGTGAACCGTGCGGAAAAATCGCCATTTTCCCACCGAATGAAATAAAACTATTTTTACGAAATTTCGCATTCCTATTTTACGAAATTATTTTTTACTGTGTATGCTACCCATATGTTTCAAATCGTGCAGGACTGCAATATAGACATAAACGTTTCGGCGTACAATCAAATTTTGATTAACAATGTACAAGGAATTAACAGAATCGAATATTACAGTTTGCGGAAAAGCATGAACGTAGGGTCACGATTAACGCACCGATGACTCCATATCCTGCACTACTGTATTCACTGTGCGCACGTCCTACTACCTACAAGCCCACCAGATGAGTGTATATTGCGTATACATGTAAAGTGCCGGGTGGGCAAGTTGGGACTGAGCCGGTCTGCGGGCGGCGCTGATAGAATGCATGTACAAGGAATACACGCTCAGCCGGAAGCTCTGTTAAGTCAGGCGCATAGCGAATATTCATGGGTTTTTTTATTGGTAAACGCAAACGTAGAATATAATTTACATGGATTTCTTTTAGGTAATAGACGGACGATTTTTGAATATTCGAGGGATTTCAAGTAATGTGAGATCGAGAGTATTTTATTTCCTCCAAAATAGATGCTGTACAAATTTTCAGCGGCCATATTGGTTTTCGCAACAATTTGTAATATTCGATTTTCTTAATTACTTGGAGGTTTTCAATCGAAATTCAAGTGTACGCCGAACAGTTTGTGGCCTTTATCATAGTCCGGTAAAATGTTAAGCATATGGGTAGCATATTAGTGATGTACAGTCGATTCTACAAATTGCCTCGTTCCGTCGCTAAAACAAGAAGATGCAGAAACTCCTTAACTCTAAAAACTCTTAAGGTTTTCTTAGATTAACTTAGGTAGAATGTAACAATGTCATTTGTGCATTTTTGTTATAGGAGATACATACAAATCATGCGAACTTCAAACATGAGTATATTTTATTGTGGACAGTAAATCCCATTTAAGTGTCAGATGTTTAGATAACATATACATGTTTGAACAAAGTCTTAAAATAATTATACTTGACTGTACTACCTTGCGATAGCGACAGGAGCATCATTAGTTCTATTTCGCCCGCAGCCATAGATGTTTCACATCGTCTTCAATTTTTAGTAATTGATCTTTTTGCTTCCTCATAGAGGAAGCTTTGTTATGGTGAAAAAAACAATTTCGAGATTTTAATAAAAACGTGTTCAGAATGTTCCAAAACATCGAAAAATCACATTTAGAAAAAATGTCCAGATGTATGTATGTATGTGCGTGTGTGCGTGCGTGCGTGTGAATCGGACGCGAATAATTGAAATCGCTATTACTCGCAATTTTCTACCTATCGGGCTAAAAACGCGTACACAGATAGAATATAATTGCCCGAGGATCCCATTAAAATTTCACAAGAAACGATTGAACCGTTTAAATTTTGTCATTTTGAATTTTTTTGAATTTCATGCATTTTTTTTCGAGACGAATTTTTCCGTATTAAATATTCATCTATGAATAAAAAAGTGTCAGATTCGTGATCAGCGTGAAAAATGACCGGCATTTTTATAGTCAAAATTACAAAAATGAGTGATTTTGTTTTTTTTTAAACAGCGAATTCTTTGCTTTTCGATGGCATCGTGGAAAAATCCGGACGCCTATCGTAATCTACAACAAGACATTCACAAGACGATGGATATGACGGAGTTGAAAACCTAGATAAAGAAGCATCATTTGGATTTCTTGAGTAAAAATCGAAAGTGCAAAAAAAAATTCAGGACCGCATACTTCCATGTATTTTTCACGCCAGGCAGATATAAGGGATATAATAATTTCAAGTTCTTTACATTGACATTGTGCTGCCGCATATTGACTATATTTTTTTATCGATCGAGATCTCCCTGAATGTTCAAGTGACGATGGACGTTCTTCGGCCTTCTGCTCCGCGGAATGACGACGACGCTTCGGAGTCTCTTCGTCGCGAGGCATTGCGCGAGAGGCGACACGTCGTGGACCCTTTGCACCTCGCGTTCCGGAAACGGTTCCTTCGATGGAATCGGAGGTACCGGAGAACGCTTTGGAGCGGTCCTTTTGCGCACGAATATCTTCGGACTGGCGTCCAAACTCGACACGGCGACTATGGACGAGGTATCGGTCAATTCTCCGGCGAGATGTGGATGACCTCTTCGAAGCGGTACAGCGGTTCCCCTGAGATCTGTGAGACGCGGAATTTGGCGATCTTAAGTCGGTTCGGAGCTTCACAGCCGCACGAAACAGCTGGCGCAGGGAAAAGAGAGAGCGTGGCTATGTAGAAATTGTATATGTTTTAAAACCCTTTTCTCGCGTAAATATTAATTTATTAATATTTACGAAAATATATTCATTTAGATTTATTAGAATTACTTGACAGCGTAAAAGTAAAATGCCACACGATTAAAAAGGTCCAACGAACAAAATAAAAAATCACAAACAAATACAAAATGCATATAACGAACAGAAATCGAATTATTATGACATATGGCATCATGCAAATAGTCGTAATACGAAAACATCAAAATAAACGAAATTAATTAAATATATGTACATTTGTCACGTAACACAAAAAAAAAATGAAATTATTCACTGGAACGAAAAATAATAAATTAATTAGCCATATATTTGGGGTGTCCACCGTATTGATAAAATTTTATTAATTATAGAAAAAAAAAGTTGAAAATTGAAATTTTCATTTCGCTTTCTCGTAATATTCCATTATTCGCAAAGCTTCTTCTATGAGACAGCCTTTTCTATATATTTTTTTGCTTCCTCATAGAGGAAGCTTTGCGAATAATGGAATATTACGAGAAAGCGATATGAAAATTTCAATTTTCAACTTTTATAAGGAAGCCATATGCAAATTTTTGTTTTTAACTTTATTGAAAATTGTTATGTTAAAATAACGTCGCTCTTCACCTTGTCAGATTTGTGCACAAGATTTTTACACAAGAAATCCAAATGATACCTCTTTAGTATACGGGATTGAAAAAGCTATACTTTTTCAATCCGAATACTTCATCTTATCTATTATTTGCCGTAGAACATGACAGGCACCTGAGTTTTCCTGCGATTCGATAGAGAAGCAAAGAAAACGTTTTTTTGTAATAGGCATGTGAGCTTCGAATGTACCGCCAAAGCTACGGCCAAGAAAAGAGGCAGATTGAGGGCGCCAGCGATCGATACTAAAGTTATTGCGCGCCTGCGTAAAATCGCGTACGTTGTCCTCACGCTCCGAAAAACGTGCTCGCGCTTGGCCTCTTTCTCCCTGGAGACGTCGAGCGTTACAGACGGTCTCGGAATCGTTCTTACCTTACTTGGAGCCTAGCGGAAGATTACCGTGTCGGAAGCTCAAATTGTGCTTGGCCAGCCAATTGTCCTGGACATCGAGAAACGGCTTTACCTTTGACGTCTAGTCTGCGAGCCCCAGGGATTATAGAAAGAGCCACCGTGGAAGCGTCTTCTAATTACCAAAAAGATGAGTACTAATTACTGTGTATTGCGTTTGTAAGTTATTTTTGGTGTATATTTTTGTCCCTGCTCCGGCGCTTTGGGGTAGCTAACGGACAGGAGAAAATGTTGTGTATTAAAAAATCGAGCGAGAATAATATCGAATGTTTCGAGTGTGAAATTTTGGTTGTGTGTGAGAATGCGGTATGATACGGATGGATTTTTATATTTGTGAAAAATGTGTTGAAAAATTGTTTGTGTAAATTATTTATCGGTTAGTTAACTGTACTCAAGCTTAAGTGTACCAAGAATTTTTTTTTAAACAACAACCAAAAGAGATTATAATAAAAGTCCTTGCTGGTTATTGGAGATATTTTTCTTTATTTTCTTGTGTGGGTCTATTGACAAATTAAACTCCCGTGAGAGCCATAAAATTTCAATAAGTTTACAGGCAAAATCACTCATTTTTGTAATATTGGTTATCAAAATTCCCGAAAAATTCTTTGGTCGTCGCTTACGGACTGTATTTGATCTATTTTTCTCACTGATCACGAATCTACCACTTATTTAGCATCTTTCTCAATATTTGAAACGGAAATGGGCGTCAGTTGGCAGGTATGATTTTTTTTAGGTTTTTTCAAAAAAATTTTAAATTTAAACGGGTAGATCGATTCTTGCCAAATTTAATATGGAACATGAGACCATAATAATTTATTTATGTCGATTGTTTTAGGCAAAAATCTCAAAAAATATAAGATCTACAGTGGAAATGATATTTTTCGAAAAATTGAAAATGTCACAAAACCGAGACCCGTCGACCGATTCTTACCAAATTCAATAGCGAACATCGTTTGATGTAGGTCTACTTACATAGAAAGTTCCAGCGCGAAAACTCAACATTTGCGAAAGCAAGAGCGCGAACACACTTTTTTCGAAAATTTCATAATCTGATAAAATCTCAACGAATGATTCAATTATTTCCGAAGTTGTAACAAACATAGGCACTCAACTGCTCTACATGCGTGCCAAATTTCAACCGGATTGATAAAACCGTGTTTGAATTATAGATGGTTGCAGGCCTGGCACACACAACACACACACCCCCACCCATTCATCCAGACATTTTTTCTAAATGTAATTTTTCGACGTTTTGGAACATTCTGAACACGTTTTCATTAAAAACTCGAATTTTTTTTTTCATCAAAACAAAGCTTCCTCTATGAGGAAGCAAAAAAAAGAAAATGATCGATCTCAAATAAAATTAATGTATGTAGAGTATATAATCAGTGTAAAGAGCCACAATTATCACAAAGATTTTATGCTAAAAATTAATCAAACACATTCATACATTCAGACATCATAAATCGGTTTACGAGGAATTAAAAGAAAAAAATTGATTCTAGACTTATATAGACAGATACTCCTGGCCGAATCTATTATCGGTCTTGCCAAAATGAATATATATATGCGAGCTTATTACATCACGACAGTAGATATAATCATATCAGATACGGGTGAATACATTACTCATCTTCAATTTATCGGAGTCCATCCTTCGTACTTATTCACCGCGTCAGGCAGAAGATGGTTTAGATGAGGAGATGCCCGATGATCTTAGTTATAAAGTATTGGATGAACTTACAAGCAGAAAATAAATATTTTCGGAGAAACTCGGTACCTCCGGGTTCTATTGTAGTTCGACCAGAAGTGATGAGATAGCGAAATAATTGGTAGGGAGTGTATGTTTGCCTCCCACCTTCTGACTATCGTTGAACCAATTATTCCGATTTCTGCGTCTCGAGTCGCATTTGACGTACATGTACGCGGTCGCTTCAACTTCACTACAGCTGTTTCTGGCAGTTTTCTCTATGCTCCCATCGATGGCGAGAGCGGGTAAACGGTGATCCACGGGCTGTCAGCGAGAACGATCAGTTCTCTTCGAGAACCCTCAACGACGTAGGGGATTCCGGCCGGTAACGGAACTCCTTCTCCGGGCGACACCGCGTTTTCGATTGGCGGCTTCGAGACCTCCTGGGAGGAAAAATGTGGCTTCTTCAAAGATTGGATAGCTCAAGAGACCGTCACTGAATTTTTGACCGATGGCGCGGTATTTATCGCATGCAAGATTGTAGACCACAGACGAAATGGGCCAAATGTGTTTGATTCATCGATTTGACAGTTGTGTTGTTCCAAATTCAACAAGTTTTCAAGTTAACCCTATCTACGAAAAATTAAAAAATTATATTTTCGACCATCGTATCCTGATTAGCTGTTGCACAAAGCTGAAGGCCGAAGCTGAGGAACTTCTGTCCCACCGAAATCAAAAGTTTTCCTTGGGACAAAAGGTTTTTTCCGCAATAACCTATGTCAACGCGAAAGAATACATCGAAATATATCGGCCAGAATTATTGGGATTGTACTATTCGACGCATAAAACATTACAAGATGCTTTTTTCACGTTTATCATACCGCCTTAACGAATCACAAAACAAGGTTCTGAAACTCTGTTTAATACCTTTTTTATATCTTTTTCACATCGAACACGATACGTAGCTGGGTTTTCGTAAAATTCCACTGAGAAGCAAAGGTTTTGCTATTTGAAATTTTGAAAATTCGTAACATTTCGCAAACTTAATTACACAAATCCGCTATAAAAATTTGTTTTTTATTATCATAAGTTCGCCAGTCCTAATTTTTTCTGAACACTTATGCCGGTGGTGAGTGTATATCTCGGCCCAAAAGCCGAGCATTATTTCGGTAAAAACACAATATACATTATTACTCTGGAAATATTACCCGTTGAAAAAATCTACTACCGCTTAAATTGTATATGGAATCATTTTGATCCCAAAACCATACAGTACAATCGTGCGTAGCTTCGATTTCTGATGTGTTTTCTAAAACTGAAACTTTTTCAGAAATCCTATATTTCAAAGTATTTTTTCTAAAAAACGTGCATCAATCAGCGCTTGGAGTCAAACTAACCCCATGTGCATTTAATGTTGAGCTACAGCGTTGTGTACACAATGGGTTTTTATATCAATTTCATAGTGATTCATTGGGCCGTTAAAATGCAGAATTTTACCTAATTGATAGGGATATACCAGTGTTCTTCAAAGGGCTAAGAGGGTTACACCATCACGAACCTTAAAAAGAAATGGAATTGGAATAGGAAGTGCATATAACATTTATGCGTGGTAGACTTGAAACTTCTTTACTATCTACGTTACCTTCTTTTTCTTCGTCGATATTTATTTGTCAGTCAATATGTATACATCATCCTTCTTTTTATTGTGCAAAATAAATAAATACACTGATAAACTTATGATGGCTCAAATATGACACCTACATTTTACTTTGAATTTGTTCCAAATATTGTAAGGAATCTGCATCAATTATTGAGACGTGCATGATGGAAGATTCCCCATTCGCGCTCTATTTATTGTTAAATTGAATTATTGTCTTAAAAATTCAATAAGTGGCTGACAATCGTCAGTAGTACGGTATAAATAAAAATCTGCAACCATAATCATGGGTGCAGCTTGTATCTCTTCAAGATGATATAAATATAAATCTCTTATATCTAAATATAAATTTCAATATAAATCTCTCTAAAATGGGCATAACCGAGTACATACGAGCGTCAACTATTAGTCTCGGGGTCACGGGCTCGAGTCCCCATTACCGATTAAAAAAATGATTACGATGATTCCAATGTGACATAAATAAGAAACTACAAATTGCAATTGCAGAATGATGTAATAGTACATTACGATATGAGTGCGAAAAAATTTTTTCTGACGAGTGTGACATTGCAGCACCAGCCGACGGCGGATGTTGCAATCACATGAGTTCAGAAAACGTTTTTCGCACGAATATCCGATACAATTTTATTTCACAAGGTGTGAAAATGGGGATTTTCACACCTTGAAAAAGCCGCCACTTTCCCACCGAGTGAAATAAAACCATTTAGGAGTTGCGCAGATTGATAAAATAGTACATTACTCCATGAGGAGCGAAAAACGTTTTTCTAACAAGTTTGAGTTTGCAGCACGAGCCGAAGGCGAGTACTGTAATCACACGAGTTAGAAAAAGTGTTTCGCACGAGGGATGTACGAAATTTTTCATCACAAGGTGCGAAAATGGCGGTTTTACGCACGCGAAGCGGGATTTCTAGTGTTGATCTCTTTGGTGGATTGCCATATGAAGATACCGAAAATTCTCGAGGCTTGAGCGGCCCGACTAGATTCTTAGGAGGATTCCATTGCTTACTTCTGCCCGGTAAAAATATGCATGAAATAGTACTTTGCGATACTAGTATGGAAAAGCAATCTTTCGACAAATGTTGTGAAGTTGGCTGCACGAGCCTCATCGAGAGCTACGTGTCCGGCCTACTTCCCAACGGCCGGCGGGAGACCGCTTTTTCGTACAAGTATCGCATACTACTTTTTGAGATAAGTGTACGAAAATTCTCGCTTTTCGTGCCTGTAAACTGCGTTCGGAAAAATAACTACAGTGACAGATAAGTCAGTGTGAAAAGTAATCAAAATGTTAAAAAAGTGTGCGCAAAGTAGCTAGAGTGTGAAAAAAGTGTGCGGAAAACAAACTAGCGTGCAAAAAATAGTATCTACAACATTTTTCGCGCATCCTCTGCTAGAAAGCGCCACTTTCGACACACTTTACAGGCACGAAAAGCGGGACTTTTCGTGCACGTGTTACAAAAAGTACTATTTATTGCTTATTGATATTGTTAATTCAACGTTGGTTGGACATCGGTTGCCAAAGTTGGGTCAACGGCGTTTGATAACTTTGGGCCGATATTATCATTCCGACGTTAACTGGAAATCGAACCTACGTTAGCGACCAGAGTCGGGTCGACTTTCTAGTTCAGACGGTCATAGTTGGTCCAACGTTAGGCCAGCTCTAAGACCGCACCTGGGCTGCCACCATCGGACCGGGCTTACCATCGAAGGGTCAGTAGATGATCGGGTCAATCTCGCACGGCAATGGTGGCTCGTCGGCTGACCGTCGGCCTCCCATATAGGTTTTGCCGATGGAACGGACGCGGCCCATGCTCGGGCGAGTGTGGCGTGGCGATTGTCGAATCCCCAACGTTTGACCAATGTTCGGCCAAGTATTGGCTCGCCGATGGTTGGTTTAACAGTTGACGGCCAATGATTGGTCAAGTCTTGACTCGCCAATTGTCGATCGTTGGATTGTCGATTTGAGGTCAGTGTTCGACCGAGTATGAACTCACCGAACATTGATTTTCCGATCTTAGGCCAATATTCAGCCGAATACCGATTTGTCAACCGTTGGTCGGTTGATGCATGATCTCATGAATCGTTGGTGTGCCGATATCAGGCCAATGTTCGGCCGAATATTGATTGGCCAACAGATGGTTTGTTGATGCATGATCCCACGAACCATCAGTCTGCCGATGTCAGGCCAATGTTCGACCGACGATCGAGTCGCCAATCATGGGTTTACCGATGTGACGTCAATATTGGACCATTAATCATCGGTTTTCGCCGCTAGATGACAATAAACCAAGTTGTTTCTCGCAAGCGAAAGTGTACCCTACATCTTGAACCTATAAACTATAACCTATAACCTATATCCTATAATTTAACCTATAACCTATACAGTGCCGGCATTGACAACCAATTATCGGCCGATCCTCTTGATCGACCTTGGGGCCAATGTTGGGTGCCAATATTGGCAAGTATTTATCACCCAAGGCTCCCTCGATGATTGGGCCAAGCCCGCATGCCAATATTGGCAACATTGGTACCAAGCTTCGCTCAACCATAGGCCACATCCGATCACCCTACACGAGCTCATCCATTCACGCTACATGGGTTGTTCCTCGTTGAAATTAGTGGATTATTTTGTTTTTATTATATATCGTGCTATACTCTTCCTGAGCCATGGCATATTATCGCTGGAAATATTCATTTGCGATACAAGTGCAGTAAAGTGAACTTTATATGCACGATGTGAAGTGAATCGCGCGCGCCGTATGAGTACCAGAGGAGTACGAGCCGAAGGCGAGTGCTCCCTGTACTACGAGTGCGGCGACTGCGACTTACTTCACAGTTCGCAGGTAATGTTCGCTACAACGCAGGAGTATCGCATAATATTTTCTGTAACGAATGCAGGAGGAGTGCAGGCTACTCCGTACCTGCTGATTGTGGTGCTGTACAACCACCGTGCGTAAAGTACGAGAAGCGTGCGTAAAGGACGAGAAGCGTGTGTAAAGTACGAGAAGAGTGCGTAAAGTACGGGACGCGTGCGTAAAGTACGAGAAACGTGCGTAAAGGACGAGAAGCTTGCGTAAAGTACGAGAAACGTGCGTAAAGGACGAGAAGCTTGCGTAAAGTACGAAAAGCTTGCGGTAAAGTAAAAATGGGCCCGATCTGCGCATGCGCCGGGTATGTATAGCGTACGTGGCTGTAAAGTGCCACTTACGCAACTCTGGGCAGGTATGAAAAGTAGGCCTTTTCATGTATGAGTTACATAAAGAATTTACATCTGAGAGTACATATCATATCCTTCGACGGGCATACGGTCACGCCATAATCCCCAGAGTTTTTTTTTCAACCACCGCTTATGTTTTGATTTGCAATGTCAAGTCGCCGGTACACCCTCCAATGATTCCAGTTGGCGAGTTTTCCACGGACACTCATTTCGGTGTCGATTATCAAAACGTAATGGATGATCAGAACTTGTGGCGGACAGCCATGGAGAGAGGCGATTTATTAAAAAATGGTCTCTGAGGAGTCGACGGTAAGAAGTGTCCAATGGTGTCCATTGATTACATGCAATAGCTATAACATGTACCGTACAAGGTTAGCTCTCTTCAACCATCTTTGAACCTGGAACTTATTTTGCCGCTGAGTGCAAAAAATGTCGATCCTATCTCGTGCCTCGCGCGTTATCGTGGCGAAAAATGCATATGTAATATCGTTCTCGAACCATCCGTCGTAATCGTTAAGAAAAGTTTGTTGCTTCGAATGTACCAGGATAGACTTGTCGAGCCGACGGTACGCAAGAGTCAATTTGACAACGCCCGTGCCTCAACCGAATCTCGAGTTTTTTTATTCGTGTTGTGGGAACGCTTGTTTTTTTCTTTGTTTATCCCCCTGGTACAGTGAAGCCATGCGGCAGTTGAATTCTCGCAGTTATATAAGACAGATCGATAATAAAATCTACGTTTTCTTGTTGAACTGAATTTATTCCCATAGGTTATTTGGCTCTTTCTAACCTCGATTTTGTCAATCATTCGATTGCATCAACAGTAATCACGTTTCTCGAAATTGTATTCTACTAATTGAGCAACGATCTACGAACTTCCCGGGGTTGGAAATTTAATTCTCCAAAAGATCACGTGTTTCTGAATGATCACGATAAAAATGCTTAATCATCGTATCGGCCTCTTCTGAAGAGGTATTTTTACAAAATGTTTTCTGACGACAACTTTTTTAGAAGTGTCACATTTTTGGGGATGTGTGTTTTTC
Organism: Ichneumoninae sp. B BG-2022a; assembly: GCA_030522725.1. Classification (NCBI taxonomy): domain Eukaryota; kingdom Metazoa; phylum Arthropoda; class Insecta; order Hymenoptera; family Ichneumonidae; species Ichneumoninae sp. B BG-2022a. Next base: position 12,604 of record JAPYZD010007410.1, read on the forward strand.
GGATTCACTTGTCCTGAGACGTCCCGGGAATAGTTTTCGGTGGTGTGATTGATTTTACGGTCGTTTTTGGGTCTTTGAAAAATGATCGGGTATTCGCTTTGTTCGTCTTTACCCACACACTCCTTTTGGTTATTTATAAGCACAAGCGCAAGATCTTCGTTTTTTTCGAGACGACTTCTTCAGAAGTAATGGTATTCGGGGATATAGATTGAGCATGATCCGTCAGAAATTTTGGGGGAGGTGTATTTCCCAACAGGATCGACGAACCGTTGATGTGCGAACGTTGTTCAGACATCGATAAGCCTTATCTTCAGAATAATATCTTCAGGAATCAGTGTTTTTCGGGTTTCACAGTCGGTTTTGGCTAGTAAAAAACGATCGATGGATTTTTCGATTTTTGATTTTTTGTCTTCTTTTGTTCTGGTATCTTTACTTCTTGCGTCGTTGCTCACATTTACGATCTCGTTTTCGTGCCACATGATCTCTCTATTATCCGACAGTCTAAAACGGTTTTTATTTTTTAAAAGAGTCTTGAAACAGTTAAGAACCGATGCGTTCGAATGACGAAACAATCAAAATAATGCCACTATCAAACGAGTACCAGAGAAAAACGCGCAGTGTGACACTAACAACAACAACAACAACGACAACCGAACAAGTAATCACGTCATGCTTGAAAATACACATCGTTTTCCTCACACGTAGACATTTTCTCATTCCCAGCTTTCACGGATTTATAATATTGTCGAAGACTTTATAAATACTTGAAGAAACGAAAAAATTGCAATTCCCGGAATGCTGCTTCGATGATGTCGACGTCATCGTCTTTTACCGTGAACTTCCTTCATTTCCTCTTTTTTTATACATCTCGTCCTGTTGACTGCACTGTTGAAAATAAAATCTATGCTCTATTTGAAGTCTGGTACCACAGTTTTGATGCCGATATTTTTTACGGTATGATTTAAATATCATATACAGACGAATATTTTCTCAACAGAATGCAAGTCATTGCTATGGATTAATTTCGTTATGCAACGGTGTAGTGACCTTTGCAATTGAAAAGCTTTTTACTCCCGACTGCCCGCCAGGGGAAAAACACGGTGTTTATGCGTTTCACTGCGATCGCCAGGCCTCGCACTTTCCGAGGCGCCCGTGTTTGTTGAAATGGAAAAAAATGACTTACAAATTTTGGTATATCAAATCTTCATAGCCTGATTGATGTTTATGACTGCATAAACTCACTACGTATACTCATGAATACATTTGTGAGCAAAGATATGAACTCACGGAAATAAAACATAATCCGAAAAATCAGGTTAAAAGTACGCGGTGGCCTATCGAAAAACAACGTCGATGATCCCCACTTTTATGTGTCGCAGCTGATGCGCATACTTCACAGCATTACCGACTTCGTCACTGTCGCAAATTCAATCACCGCCGCGTGGCGTGAATTTTAACCCTAGAACTGGCATAAATGGGTACAAAAGTACCCCAGTCCGACATTCAAACCGTGCCCCGACATTAGAAATTGACATTATCGACTCGGGACCTCCACGTTAATATACTTCCATGATCTGACGATGTGCGGAGGCATGACCCTGAAGATATCTACGTCTGACAAAATTTCATCTTGGGCACGCCATAACTTTCGTATTTTTCATCGTATAGACTTTTCTCTGGGCTCATTTTCTTCGTTATGAAATTCTCTAGGTGAGATTTTTAATTTTTTTTTTTGGAGGCAGTGGATTGAAAACAAATCTTTGGCACGCCGTAACTCCCGTATTTTTTATCGTACAGACTTATTTCTCTGGACTCATTTTCTTTGTTATGAAATTCTCTAGGTGAGCTTTTTTATTTTGTTTTTATTTTTATTTTTTGGAGGCAGTGGATTGAAAACAAATCTTTGGCACGCCGTAACTCCCGTATTTTTTATCGTACAGACTTATTTCTCTGGACTCATTTTCTTCATTATGAAATTCTCTAGGTGAGCTTTTTTATTTTTTTTTTATTTTTATTTTTTTGCGGCAGTGGATTGTGAAAACAAATCTTTGGCACGCCGTAACTGTCGTATTTTTTATCGTACAAACTTATTTCTCTGGACTCATTTTCTTCGTTATGAAATTCTCTAAGTGAGCTTTTTTATTTAAAAAAAATTTTTTTTTTTTTGAGGCAGTAGATTGAAAACAAATCTTTGGCACGCCGTAACTCCCGTATTTTTCATCGTTATATAACATGTGTATGACAATATGTATGACCATTACTAATCTGCCGGCAATGTTAATGTTACAAAGTGTGGTAGCGTTACAGTTACAAAAACGGGTTTCGTAACAGGTACATAACATGCTTATAACAATGTTATAAGCAACAAATAATTACTGGCTTCCCTATTACCATTAAAGGGCTTACCAACCAATATTTAAAAGATTTGTTTTCAATCCACTGCCTCAAAAAAAAAAAAGAAAATTTTAATAAAAAAAAGCTCACTTAGAGAATTTCATAACGAAGAAAATGAGTCCAGAGAAATAAGTCTGTACGATAAAAAATACGGGAGTTACAGCGTGTCAAAGATTTGTTTTCAATCCACTGCCTCAGAAAAAAAGTAGCTGCCGATGTATATACTCACGCCGCCACCTGCTGTTGCATCGCCAAGGCTTACAAACAATGCAGAAAAGCTCTGCTGAAGGCCTCCGATTGCTACAAGCAGAACAGATCGTATCCTTTGAATCAAATTTCCATTACGGATAGACTGGGTTTAGTATAACAATCTTTCAAGTCTGTGTTTACTCCTTAATGATATTCACAGATGGTTCCATGCTGCCAAGTGAGTTGACCTACTAAACTGCGTATACTTAGTACAAACTCAGAAATTGAACGTAGTTTGCCCTATTTTCCAATCTATTTTTAATTGCGATTGATTTTTCGTGTGATTTTTTAACAATTCTTATGCAGTGTCGATCGTTTACGGCCTTTATTGAAGTATTTTTATGTATGGTTATCAGTGATCTATTTTTACTATCAATTGATAATGTATAGATTTATAGTTGAATAGATATTTATTTCTTTGTAGAATTGACTCAAAACCATATCCGTGTTTTATTCCAGAAATCTGGAGCAATTACTGCTGATATGCAGAGACGCGGGTGATCTCTCAGAGGTCTCGAAGTTCGCGCATTCCTCCTGTTCTCTGTACCAGCAGCACGGTTCACCAGAGTCCGGAGCTACTGCTTTGGACAAGGCAGGAAAGATGCTTGAGAGCACGGATCCCGAGGCTGCGCTACCATTATTTCAATGCGCAGCTGAGATAGTTATGGTAAATAAAAAAGTTGAAAATTGAAATTTTCAAATCGCTTCCTCATAAAAGCTGAAAATTGAAATTTTCATATCGCTTCTTCATGAAAGTTGAAAATTGAAGTTCGCAAAGCTTCTTCTATGAGGAAGCATTGTCTGTATTTTTGGCTTCCTCATAGAGGAAGCTTCGCGAATTTGAATTTTCAACTTTCATGAAGAAGCGATATGAAAATTTCAATTTTCAACTTTTTTCAACGTCAACGTCTTAGACTTTTATACAACACGGCTGGCCGATTCAGATTCAGTGCGTAAAAAAATATAACATCGTCACGTTTCACTTTGTCGAATCTGCGTTTGGCGCGAAAAAATACATGGAAGTATGCGCTCCTGAATTTTTTT
>JAPYZD010007411.1:0-15043 GCA_030522725.1 Ichneumoninae sp. B BG-2022a
ATTTTGCAATTATTATTATGCAAAATGAATCTTCTCAGTACCTTTAGTATACATGATTTTTTTCAGATTTTTACACCATCAAGAAGTACTTGCAATTGTGTCTTATTGTTGTCGAACTTATGCGAAGTCAGCGCGCAGCGAGACTCCCTCCTTAAGTTTGACAGAAATGAGAGGGTATTGCAAACACTTCTGGATGGTACAAAAATCTGAAAAAAATCAAGCATATTAAAGGTGCTGAAAAGTTTAATTTTGCATAATGATTTCAAAACGTCATCAACAAATCTCCCGGAAAGATAACTTTTTTAATGACAATGATTCGTTCACACTTTTCTGAACACATACGAATTTTTTCAGATTTTTAAATTCACTTTGAATTCTTTTTTATAGGAAAAACGAGTAGAGAGCCAGAAATTTCGAAGTAAATTTAAAAATCTGAAAAAATTGATACGTGTACAGAAAAATAAATGAATCATTTTCATTTTAAAAAAGTTAGATTTCCGGGAGATTTGTTGAACAATTTTATTTTTCATCAATTTGGTAATAACATTTTGGAATTATTATTACGCAAAATTAATCTTTTCAGAACCTATTAAACGTTGATGCTTGATTTTTTTCAGATTTTGATACTATTGAGAAATGTTTGCAATTCCCTCTCGTTTCTCTAAAACTTATGGGAAGTGAACACTATTCGCAAGAACTACCTTAAGCCTGATACTCTCAGCTTTCGAGTATGTCAGTCAGAAATGAGTTTTCGAGTGGAACCCGAGCGAGTACGAGTGTATCACGGGTAGATCCGATAATGCGCTTGCAGCACGATTGGGGCGAGAAGATATAGATCGTTGCGAGAGCGTTGACGCAAAGCCGAGCACGAAGCTTATACCTGCAGCATCACTTTCCCGGCCACGAAAACCGCGGGATTTATGTTTCGGTATCGACGAGTTATTGTACCGGCGACTAATAACTCGTTATGTTAACGGATCGCGCGGTTATCGAAGAGCCGCTAGTATATCCGATGATCGGCTCGTCTATATGTATATATACCGATACGTATATCGAACGGGTGCGTTCGTATCTCCTTCGCGATAATGGAGAGGGTATTGCCGAATCGTAAATCGGTTCGCGCTCATCGTCGGTCGAGCATGCTGATATAAAATAATCGAGAATAATTATTGTGATTTAATATATCATCGGAATCGTCGTTAATTCATCTCTATTGGTTTATGGCGGGTGGGTTCGTATCGTTATCCGCGCACGACCGGCAGTACGGCCGGGTGTTGGTCCAGTACCGGTTCCAGAGCTACCAGTGCTGGCTAATAACTGGTGACCGATATTGGTCGAACCAAAACGCTGGAATGTCCTGGGTCGATAACACCGGTCTCTCTCGGAGTGCCCACTTCAACCCGATTTATACCATTGTTGACCGGTCGGTCTGGGATTGTATGGATGGAGTCGGTAGCCATCAGCAATGTTGCCTGGTTCTCAGGTGGGGTTCGGGCTGGCTGGTATGTCACCAGCAGCCGGGTCAAATCTACCTGAACTATTGTTAATTGACCCTAGAAACACACCTGGGAAATTAAATTTATTTCACCCATGTCCTGCAATTAAATATTGATTTAAATTACATAAATACTCATTTATATGAAATAAATATTCATTTAAATTCCATAAATACTCATTTAAATTAAATAAATATTCATTTTAATTAAATAGTAGTAGTAAATTATTGAGAGTGCATAGCATGGAGCAATTTTGATACATAACAGACTTAAATCACATATATGCTCCCAATTGGTCATCGACCGAAGCCCTTTAGCCACGATTTTTCGTCTTTTTGTAAATATTATTTTAGGTATTGGTACTTAAAATTGAATTCTTCCGTTTATTTTTTCGTTGCTCATTCTTTATAGTTGTTGGTAAGTTGTCTATATAAATATAGACTGAAGGACTTCGGACAATGGCTTATTGGCCCATCCGATAGCACCATAATTAATGTGTAAAAAAAAGGAAACCCACAAAAATAGTACTTGCATTATAAGGGAGGTCAATGAATATCTTTTACAACTACTAAATAAATGTTTATTTAATAATAATAAATATTTTTTTATATTAAATACATTTTTATTTGGAGAGTACGTGTAAAATAAGTAAATAATTTTTCGGGCTGTACGCCGGAAACTTGGGAATGAATTGTTTGCTCGGTAATTGCAGGGCTGCGACCCGACAACTTCCGTTCTGCGATCTTAACACTCGGCTGGGTGCAAATCGAAAGAAAAAATATTTCGGAACTTGCATATGAGTTGTATGTCGACGCAAATTATATTAATTTTGAAACGCGTGTACAGTGCATATCTATAGAGGACTTGGTTTTGGTCGCTTAAACAGCTAACAGGGTATGCCGGTGCAATCGCAACTGGAGAATCGCAATTACGGTGAAGAGTGGGCGAGAGAACGTGAAATCAGAACTTTTGGTCTCTCGCTCAAAGTTCTTATCGTTATCCGCTCGGGCTGAGACAGTCATGGGTCGAGGAGTTCTCCGGCCGATTCCGGCGGTATTACAGACCGAGTAAGAGATAGGGTGGGAGATAGACACCCGGAGAGAGAGAGACGGAAGCGCTCAACTAGCAACTCTTAATAGCTTGTTAGTCAGCCGAGATTTCGCAAATTTTACGCGCCAAATCACCGACTGGCCTGCTCATGGGGTATCTCGTAAACGAACGGTCACGAAATTACAGAACGTGTTTTCCTTAACAAGTTACTCAATGAGACTTAAGACCGACATCAGTTTCCCACCGATGAAGATTTTTCTTGTAGTTCCGAAGGCCTTTTTAGCCATCGGTGATAAACTTATTGGATTCCGTGTAGGTTTTGCCGATGATTGGGCCAGTGTTGGCGTGGCTATTGTCCCGAATTCGCAGGGTGAATTCGAAGTTCACCCAAACATTGAGTCTCCAATAGTTTGGTCTCATGTATGAATATCAGAATGGCACAGTTCTGGTCTAGTACTGCCGGAGCTACCAGTAGTGGCAGACAATCAAGGCCCAACACAAATCCAATGCAGAATCAGTACTGGGCCGATAATGAAATAATCACACCTGACCAGTGCTGGCTGACGGAGTCAAGCCAGTACCGCGTGCCACGTTCACACTGTAAAAATAAATTGTAAATTTAATGTACTGGAACTTGAAATTTGCTGACATTACTCATATTAATTAAACATGAATGAACTTTGCTTGTAAAATCAAAATACCAGATATTATTAAAATTACAAATCTTTTGCTGCAAAATTCATAAAAATGTTCATGAAAAATACAAATTTTATTGTAAAATTGTAACGCACATGTGTTTGAAATTTCAGAAACGGTTTATGTAAAAAAGTTTCTAATACTATTCATTAACTTTAAAATAAAATTTTTTTACAGTGCAGCCACTGTTCAAAAACGATAATAACAAACAGTAAAAATAAATTTTTACTGTTTATTGGTTTATTTTGGTTTGATGCATTTCTCTGATCGTGTTTTACTATATTGTTGTTATTTTACGCTTATACGCTGGAAATCTTGGAATAAATTTGTCGACCAGTGATAGGATTCGAACCTGCGACCCTAAATGTTCCGCCGAATATCGACTCGCGAATCGTCGGTTTGCCGATGTGACGCCAACATTCGGCCATCTATCAACGGCTTTCGCCGCTAGATGGGGTCAACCCAAGTTCTCGCAAGCGAACGTGTACTCGAGCATTCAAAATGGCACGTTATTTAATTCCTTTAAAAGATGCGCTTTATTTTTGGATTCCGTACTCCGTGACCAATAAATCTTTAGGCAATACATTTCCTCGGTATTATCGCTTTGAGACTTCTTGCAAGAGAAAACAAAATATAATCTCTTGCAGACATGCGAAGCATAAAAAGAGACATTTCAACTTTTACAATATTACCAAAAAAATATGTTAAAACCCATTCTCGCCCTATATAAGTAGCCTATAGAGGGTCTACATTGGGAACCATTTATTAGCCGATCCTCTTGATCGACATCGGGGCCAATGTTGGTTACCAGTATCGGCAAGCAGTTATCATCCAAGATACCCTCGATGATTGGTTCAAGCTCTTATGCCAATGTTAGCAACATTGGTGACCACACTGAAAAAAAAATTCGTTTGGACCTGCCAAAGATTTTTTTAAATTTCAATTCTTACAATTCCACATGATATTGAAACAAGACTGTGAAGGTAACATGTTATAGCTTCAATCCCGTATGAAATTGTAATAATGGAACGTCGAATTGAAACAACAATATTTTTCTTTGGCAGCCTACAGGTGAATTTTTCTTGAATCATTGATATTTTTTTTTCAGTGCAGCTTCGCCCCACCATTGGCCACATCCGATCACCCTACATTGCATGCTACACCGTAAAAAAATGTTGTTTGAAAATTAATTACCTGTATTGGAAGCATTTTTACATAAAACTTGCTGAAATTTCAAACACCTGTGCGATGCCATTGTACAGTAAAATTTGTATTTTTCATTACCATTTTTGTAAATTTCAAGCAAAAGATTTGCAATTTTTATATCTGGTATTTGTATTTTACAAGCAAAGTACATTAATGCTCAATTAATATGAGTAATGTTAGCAAATTTCAAGTTACAATACATTAAATTTACAATTTATTTTTACGGTATAGAAATGTGATCTTCCGAGGACTTGACTTTTATGTTACCATTATTTTATAAATCTATCGTTAATCGTCTTATCGAAAATCCTCTTGCGTCCGCGTACGAGGATTATTGATTATTAACACGAGCCGTATTTCACCTCTCGCGAACGCAATGCCAATTTAAGGCCGGGCTTACTATTTCCCAACACGCAGTCAGTTATCGACGAAACGTCGCAATCGCTCGTTCCGAGCTTGCATTTTTTCGAGCCGAAATAAACTTCAAGATAGGCGAGAGCGGGGCAAAATGGGGCAACGGGGCAAAACGGGGTTTTTGGGCAAAACTAAATTTTCCAATCAAGTTTAGATCGGACAAGGTGGCAAAACTGGGCAGAAAAGCCTAATGTATCCGATAGGGCGAATTCGGGCATCCAAAAATTATTGGAAAATGACGTTTTACCCAAAAACCCCGTTTTGCCCTGTCGCCCCATTTTGCCCCGCTGTACCCTACTTATAATCAGCGTCCTTTTCGCCACAATTAATATCCATAGTGTGAACAAGATATCGCGAAGTATCTGCGTATACCGTCCGTGTCAAAAGGGTTATACTTTACGCCTGTACTTTATGCCCGGCAATAAATGGGGTCTGTGGGTGGACCACGGAAACAACCCCTTTACGGTAAATCCTGTTCAGTGACCACGCAGCAACCGGAGCCGAGCTCTTCCCGCCGGGGCTTTTGAGGGACGCTGCGAAAATTATTGTTTTTTCTTGTTCGTTTTTTTTTAACAACTTTATTTTCTCGCTTTTCACGACCTCAACGCTGCATCGCGCGTACACCAGCTCTGTGCACTTCCTGGCTCAAAATTATCGAGTTTTTTTTCACCTCACTTCTGCCAACATCGTGTCCTTCTTTCACTTTTTTTTTTCTTTTTTTCCCCGTCGTATTTCCGTCAATTTTTTAGTCTCTGTCTCTCTATTTTCTATCCGATGTTTCGTCTCTCCATTCCCGACAGCGACGAATCCAATTAGCACATCTCCTCTTCCCTCATTGTCAACGTTTCATTGTGGCAGCTATCAACGGCAAGTTCGCCCCCGGGGCACTTTCCACCCGGGTTATCTTCCGGGGAATTGCTTCTCTAATTACTACACGGACTTATCGCCCTCCTTAATTCCATAGTTTTCGCTACAGCTAACGCGCCTTGCCGCGGCGCCGTAGCCCGCGGCCGGTAAGCCCTTTTGTACTCCGAGGGAAGAAGATTTCTACGCTCGCCGCGACTCTTCCGCCTTTTCCAACTGCTCCTGAATCCGTTCTTCACTCCCGTCTTTCAATTCTTTGTGAAACTCCGGGAAAGCCCCTTGGTGCGGACGATTTAGAAAATTGTGCAGCTATGCAATTTTTATCGTTCGTCGGAACCATTCAAAATCATACTTCAAACGAACTATTCGAGGTATGGTATAAATCGATCAAGTAAAATATTCAACATTCTTTAGTGTTTCCATTTATTTTGCAAACAAAATTATAATTTTTTTTAATAATAAAGAAATATATATTTGGAACTCTCTATAGAGGAAACCGGGGCAAAACGAGCACATGGGGGAAAATAGGGAAATAATAAAACTAACAAAAGTTATCGCAAGTTACACTGATGGGTACACCCAGAAAAAATAATTATTTGACGGCCAGAGTTTATTAAGATTAAATAAAATATTTATTTGATTGAAATAAATATTTATTTCATTTAAGTAACTATTTACTTAATTAAAATAAATGTTTATTTAAATCAAATAAATATTTTACTTAATCTTAATAAACGGTGGCCGCCAAATAAATTTTTTTCTGCGTGTCATCCGTTTTGTCCCAGTCTACCCTACATTAATTTTTACTGTTCGTCGAAATTGTTCTCATTCATCCTTCAAACGAACATTACAAGATATATTAAAAGAGGGAAGGGGGGATCGATTTTATTCAAAAAGGATTTATTTTTTAATCCCATGAGAAAGGAATCGTCACAAAAATCTCCCACGACTGATTCTCTGTAACAGTATTCCGATTGAGTAAAGAAAAGCTGAGGTCCAATGCCCAATTTTTCAGTGGATCCATTGCTGCTTCAAAGAGATTTTTTTAAATAATAAAATTAGGGTAATTTTTGGATGCCCGAATTCGCCCTATCGGATACATCAAGCTTTTCTGCCCAGTTTTGCCACCTTGTCCGATCCAAAAATTATTGGAATATTTAGTTTTGCCCAAAAACCCCGTTTTGCCCCGTTGCCCCATTTTACCCCGCTCTCCCCTATATATATGGAGCTCTTTCTACAATTTGATATTAATTACAACGCTCGTTAAGGACTTACAAACTGAAAGTTTAAAATTCTAAAGGAAAAAAAAATTCTGACTATTTTGGGTGATCGAGGAATGAACTTAAATTCGTTATCTCACGAAGTTCCTTGCAAACCTGGAACTCAAACTATGATAGAGGGCGAACCGGAACGAGGGTACGCGGTCGGGGAAGAAAGCGCTGATAACGAAAAACGTGATCGGTTCGTGCGGTTCTCTCGCGTGATGGTACGCGCGGGATGGAAAGGGTCGGAGTGGGGAAGGGGGGGAGGGCTGCAGTTTTCCAATTAAAGAACGAGCGGTCCACGAACTCTCGACGACTCTGCGACAACTCCGAATTCCCATCTCTGTATGAACAATATTTTTTTCACTCGCAAATTGTAGCCTGTACGTGGCCGGAATTTCCAATTATTAATTACCGTTCGCGTTGCCGATGCTAGCGAAGCCTCCACGGATAAACAGAACTGCGAGGAAAATTTTCCATTGGAAAAAAAAGTATGCAAAAAGAGCAGAATTAAATGAAAAAAATTGCATCTCTATAGATGCAATTTTTTATATTTAATACTGCTCTTATTCTGTCCGATGTTCCTATTAAAACGTTTCGATCGATTCTGTCGAAATTTTAATGAGAACATCGGACGATCATATTCCATCTGTATACGCGTTTTTAGCCGGATAACTGAAAAATGTTAAAAGCTAAATCGCGCATAAACATGTTCGAAGAAATTAAAAATGGCGTATAAAAGAAAAATGTTTTTTTAATAAAATTTTGAAAAAACTTTGACTACTAAGCACACATGTTGTCTGTGAAATTTCAGGTTGATCGGTCGAGGCATTCTTGAATTTTAACCGTTTGAATTTCTGGCGTCTGATTTACACACACACATACACACACACACACACACACACACACACACACACACACACACACACACACACACACACACACACACACACACACACACACACACACACACACACACACACACATATCCGGACATTTTTTCTAAATGTGGTTTTTGGATGTTTTGGAATTTCGTTTGGAATTTAGTTTTCTTCTTTTTAAAAATATTTGTCCACCTGTAATATCGCATAAACGCCTATAATATAGCCTACGAGCAAATGGGATTCGCCAAAACTTTACCATGCATGTTTTATAATAATCATTATTATGTTTCATTACCGACGATTTTTCAAGAAAAATAAATGTTAAAACTCATGCAAACCAATTTTGTTTGGGTTTTCATTGATTTTTTCCATGTTACAAGTTTTCGACTTGCACGTGAAAGAAACGCCTGAGGTACATACGTACCCCAGTTACGAGTCAGAAGGTAGAAAAAATTGTATGTGGGCTCTAACGTTCAAAAATAAAAATTCCGCAATCCTCGTACCAGCACGCCACGGTTCAAGTGTCACTACCGCAGTAAAAATTTTTCGTTTACTTATTTTTTCTCAAAATAAAATAAAGGTAAAAGGTCTGAAGATGAAGAAAAATTTTTTTTTTCTGAAATTTTGAAAAAACATTGACTATTAACCACACATGTTGTCTGCGAAATTTCAGGTTGATCGGTTAAGGCATTCTTGAATTTTAACCGTTTGAGTTTCTGGCGTCTGATTTACACACACACACATCCGCACATTTTTTCTAAATGTGATTTTTGGATGTTTTGGAATTTAGTTTGGAATTTAGTTTTCTTCGTTTTTTTAAATATTTGACCACCTATAATATCGCATAAACACCTATAATATAGCCTACGAGAAAATGGGATTCGCCAAAAATTTATCATGCATGCTTTATAATAATTATTATCATGTTTCATTACCTACGATTTTTCAAGAAAAATAAATGTTAAAACTCATGCAAACCAATTTTGTTTGGGTTTTCATTGATTTTTTCCATGTTACAAGTTTTCGACTTGCACGTCAAAGAAACGCCTGGGGTACGTACGTACCTCAGTTACGAGTCAGAAGGTAGAAAAAATTGTATGTGGGCTTTAACGTTCAAAAATAAAAATTCCGCAATCCTCGTACCAGCACACCACGGTTCAAGTGTCACTACCGCAATAGAAATTTTTCGATTACATATTTTTTCTCAAAATAAAAGAGAGGTAAAAGGTCTGAAGATGAAGATCGTTGCCAAGCCATCGAGCAACCTGAATTACAGTTTTACACACAAATTCGCATTTTACAGTGCACCTGTGCGCGTTGACTGAATTTTCTCTCGCGGTACGAACGCCCATCGAGTTCCAGTGAGCCGCAAGTACGTCCGACCTGTATCCTTTGACCCATTCGCCTCTTAAAATTTTCAGCAACCGCTTTACCCTTTTACCTTTTTACCGACTAGTAGAAAGGTTTTTTCATTATTTTTTTGTTTTTTGTTTTTGCAATACTTTATACAAGTCGAGCACCAACGCGTTGCGCGACTGGACGATCTTTTTTTTTCATTCCTTTTTCTTTTTTTTTTTTAAGTTTGCTTCGAACATTTTGACGTACATTCCGTAAACGAGTTGCAGCTGCGTCTGGCACAGCTGTAACTACCATTTCAGTCTCAAATAAAATGTCGGTAGTCAGAGGAAACGATGTAACTCCCGCGAACCGTCGGCGAGTCGGCCCAACGGGCAGGCGGCAGCCTCGTAACGCTGAGGCTTTGAAACTCGAATCAGTATAGCAGACGCGTGCAAAATACACATAACGCTTTAGCTCGTTCCCTCTTCGACCCCCCCCTCCCCCCGCCCCCCGCCCCGTTGCCGGCGAGCGGTTACGCGCATACGTAATTTATCGTACCGATGTCTGTGCCTTCCGCATTCACGCATACAGGGTCGAAAGCCACGTGAGAGAGGTGCAGTTACAATAGAGGGCAAATTCAGTGGATACATTTAGACAAAGTTCTATGGCGAACTCCGACGTTTCCGAAAATTGTATAACGATCTATCATTCTCTGTGGTACAATGAAGCGAATAATAACCGGGTAAACGTTCCTGGGTAAAATGTTTTCTCGTCGCATTGAAAGTTTGCCGCACATTGCGAGAAAGAGTCGATGAAATTATGAGGTCTGCAATCAGTGATCGGAGGTAATCCGACCGGGGAAATATTCTGCGCCCTCGAAGGGGGTCGGAAAAAGAATCGTTTCTTCAATTTTTAAGCGATGTTTTTTTTTAATTGGGTAATCCTTTAATTCACTGTTGGAATTGATATTTTTAAGCCTAGAACTCATGTATGGGGTACAAAAGTACCCCAGACAAGAGTTCAAATTATTATTTTATCCAAGTGATTTTTTTGTTTTTTGAGACACTTGGAATTGGTATAAAAATCTTTGAAAAAATCCACTGTATTAAAAGTGCCAAGAACATTGATTTTGCATAATAATAATATCAAAAAGTTATTAACAGATTGCTGAAAAAAATTGTTCGAAAAGTAAACCTCTGTTCATCAGTAAACCTTGTTTTTCCTCTTTTCAAATGAATTAATTGATCTTCTAGAAGCAATGTATTTTTATGCGCAATCATTTGCAAACTAATTTTAATAAGAAATATGAGCAAATAGGATGACGGCGCACTCGCCGAGCTGACGCTTTATATTCCAGCCTCAGGGAAGAAGAAATGAATATCGTTTTTAACATAAAATAACGATATAATATCGATATAATTAATATTAAAAAATTGCTTTGAATTGAAAAGTTGTAATTACTGAAAAAAAATACTCAACCAAGTTTAGATTCCTTAACGACATAAGATACTTTTAAAGCTTCGGGCTTGATCGGGTCGGCACAAAATTTTTTGAACCAATTTAAATAAACATTTTCAACTTTTCAGAAAAAAAAACAAAATTAGAATTTTTTTTGTGTGAAAACATTTTTATTGGGTCTTGGAATAATCCGGATGTGGGACGGGTTTCGGGAAGACTTTACACGATGCTTCACGAGAACATTCCGAGCCAAAAGTGAGATTCAGTGAAAGTTTGAACACTTCGAATTGGTATAAAAATCTTCAAAAAATCCATTGTGTTAAAAGTGCCAAGAACATTGATTTTGCATAATAATAATGTCAAAAAGTTATTAACAGATGGCTAAAAAAAATTGTTCAAAAAGTAAATTACCTCTGTTAATCAGTAAATCTTTTTTTCTGTCGTTTCAAATGAATTAATTGATTTTTTAGAAGCAATGCATTTTTATGCGCAATCATTTGCAAAAATAATTTTAATAAGAAATATGAGCAAATAGGATGACGCACTCGCCGAGCTGACGCTTTATTTTCCAGCCTCGGGGAAGAAGAAATGAATATCCCTCGATTTTCCAACAGCGGTGCATCCAAGGAAGCAGTGACGGAAAAAATTCCTCACGCGGTCGCGTCGATCCCTCACTCGATGCGACTATCGGGGTTGCCTGGCGTTTTGAAATTCATAGAATCTCACGAAAGCTTCCTCGCGGCTCTTTCCTCCGCCTCGTCGTATCGGATCGAATAAATTAACCGGCACTTCGTTCGGCGGAGATTCGATTCCGCGGCATTTCCCAATTCGAATCGACTTCGACTCACCGAGTCGCTCGCTAGTCACCAAATCGAGGGATGTTTCACCCTTCGAGCCACACGCCTTTTCCATCCTCCTTTACCCAATAAATATTTTTCACCGATCCGGCATAAATTTTCGCGGTTAAATTTACGACCGCCAATCGACGTACGCCATCGCTCGAGATGCGAAAAAGAACGAACGGCATAATTTGATTTTTGGGGAAAAAACGTCTCTGTACCAAAGATGCTGAGGTAAACTTTCATCTCGAGTCACTGTCATCCAAATCCTGTGAGTAAATATTTTTTGACCATTTTAGCCTTTTTTGTTTAGTGAGATGCTGGGTAGGAGAGAGCGCGGCAACATGGGACAAAAAGTCGGGATACATCGATGGGGCAAAATGGAACCGCCTAAAATTATTGGAAATAGCGTTTTGAAAAGAACAATTTTTGAATAATTTTGGGACGTCCCATTTTGCCCCACTGTTCATTTTTCCCTGCTCTCGCCTAGTATTTGTGAGTCGAGCGATGGACGGAGAGATAGTATTTTTGGTCCTTTGCCACAAGAAATTGTACTCCCGCACGGTAAAATAAGTTTCTACATTTAACGAACAATTTCTCACTCGCGAACTTCCACTACATCGGCTTTTTTTATTTCACGTTTTTTCATTTTCGTAAATTTTAATATACGATTCGTTGACGAAAATAAAATTGTAAATATACAGTAAAAATATAGTTATTTGATGAATATATATTTTGCTTTTCTGTATAGAATGCATATATCTGAAGCTGCGCGAGAATTATTTCTTGAAGTTGCTTGCGACGATAACAAAGAAACGCACTTTCAGATTACAGGTTTTTACATTTAACAAAATATTTCGTACCCGCAAACTTTCAATATGTTGCCTTTTTTATTTCACGAACTTAAAAAATGTTAATATACCATTCGTTGAAAAAAAAACAGAACTGTAAATATATAGTAATAGTTATTTGATAAATATATGTTTTCATTTCTACATAGAATGCATATCTTTGAAGCTGCGCGATTTATTTCTTGAAGTTGCTCGCGACGATATCAAAGAAACGCAATTTCCGGTTACAGGTTTCTACATTCAACAAATCATTTCTTTTCTGCAAACTTCCAGTATGTTGTCTTTTTTATTTCACTAATTTAAAAAAATTCAATATACAATTCGTGAAATAAAAAAGGCAACATATTGGAAGTTTGCGGGATGGAAAAGTTTTGTTAAATGTAGAAACCTGTAATCGGAAATTGCGGGAATTTCTATGTAGAAAAGGAAATATATATTTATCAAATAACTATTACTATATATTTACATATATAGTAATAGTTATTTGATAAATATATATTTCCTTTTCTATTTAGAATGCGTAGGGGAGAGTGGGGCAAAACGGGACAGTGAGGGCAAAACTCAATTTTCCAATGATTTTCGAATGCCCCATTTTGTCTCAACGATACATCCGGATTTTCAACCTCGTTTTTCCCCTCTGACGACCATTGTCACCATCCAAAAGTTATTGGAAAATTGCGTTTTATCTCAGAATCCCATATTGCCCCGCTGTGCCATTTTGCCCCGCTCTCCCCTATCTTTGAAGCTGCGCGATTTATTTCTTGAAGTTGCCCTCGACGATATCAAAGAAACGCAGTTTCCGGTTTCCTCTGCCATGGAGATCAGCGTCGCTCGCGGTTTTCATCTTTCATCATTCCGAGACAGAGAGTACAAAGTGCGCGTCAAAATTGGTATCGGGAACAGTGGAGAGTGAGCGTCTCCGTGGAGTCGATCGTTCGATCAGCCATAAATCGAAATGTGCGATGTAGAAGGCGTGAGCATAAAATAAGTACAATGGGGAGTCGAGTTCTTCACCGCGCTCTGCACAGAACACGTCCTATCAGTTTCAAAAAAAAAAAAAAAAGTGAGCGAAATAAGGTGCGAATAAGGTGGTAAGGTGTAAGGTAAAAGGTAAGGGTAAGGTGAAGCGTTCGCAGAAATATACATTTATATACGATCCTTTGCCGAAAGCGCGCTGCTACAATGTTCCCACAGGAATTCACACCCTCGCTCACTTACTGCATTTCGTATCGAGTTACAATACAAAGTACCGCTGCGTTATTGACTGTGCTGTAATACACTCGTTGTTACGAAGCCACTCTTCGTACTCTACCGGCCGCGTACTTTGTAAGATTATTGTGTTCGTGTCGAGCTCCATTTACTCTATCGTAAATTGACCGAGTGCTTTCATCGAGACCGCGAAGTTTCTTCGACTTACGGCTAGCTCTTGTTGAGGATATCGTGCGGTACTCGGAGGCGCGGTCATAGATGCTTTAATCTCATCTCCGATATAAAAAAATTGCTTTCAATTGAAAAGTTGTAATTACTGAAAAAAAAGATACTCAACCAATTTTGAATTACTTTAACGATATAAAATGCGTTTAAAGCTGGGGGCTTGATCGGATCGGCACAACATTTTTTGAACCCATTTCAACTTTTCAACTTTTCAGAAAAAAAAACAAAATTATCATTTTTTTTGTGTGAAAACATTTTTAGTGGGACTTGGAATAATCCGGATGTGGGACGGGTTTCAGAAAGACTTTACACGATCCTTCAAAAGTACATTTCCAGCCAAAAGTGAGATTCAGTGAGAGTTTGAACACTTTGAATTTGTATAAATTAAAAAAAAAAATCAACTGTATCAAACGTACCAAGAACATTGATTGTGCATAATAATAATGTCAACAAATTTTTAACGATTGCTAAAAAAAATTTTTCAACAAGTAAACCTTTTTTCCCTCTTTTTAAATAAATTAATTGATCTTTTAGAAATCGCATGAAATTTCCAGAATTTTCTATTTATGAAATATTTTTAAGGCCATATCTGCGGAATTGTTGGCGCAGTCGCCTTGAAACTTTATGTGTGAAATATCGATACGGAAATTCGTACCTCAACATCGGTTTTTCAAGACTTTGAAAAAAAAAACAACAACAATTTTGAAATGTAAGAAGATTCTGAAAAAATTCGTATGAATTCTAGAGAAGCCATTTGTATGTCAAAGTTTATTTGTGCAATTTTCATAATTAAATCTCGAGTCATACATAATCGTTGTACAATTATTTAACGACCCTGCGAAACTCCGAGAAGCGTCCCGTAGAGGACGAACCGGGAACGATCCCAAAATAAAAATGTAAACTCTTTGCGCTTCACGCAACGTGGTTGTTTCCGACGTAACCAACGCTCGTACGTCACAAATGTATGTGTGATGCATCCTTAAGGAGGGAGTCTCGCTGCGCGCTGACTTCGAATAAGTTCGACAACAATAAGAGAAAATTGCAAGTACTTCTTGATAGTGTAAAAATCTGAAAAAAATCATGTATACTAAAGGTATTGAGAAGATTAATTTTGCATAACAATAATTGCAAAATGTTATTAACACGTTCATCAACAAATTAATTGGTTAACAAATTACCCGGCAACAAAACTTTTTTTTTATGAAAATGATTCGTTTATTTTTCTGAATACGTATGAATTTTTTCAGATTT
>JAPYZD010007413.1:3600-13615 GCA_030522725.1 Ichneumoninae sp. B BG-2022a
CCACCCCGTTTCTTTTTTTTTTTTTTTTGTCGTCCCACTTTGTCCGATTCGGGCTCATACATCTGGCTCAGTCGCGACACGTGAATAATCGTCGGGTCTGAGTCGTAAGTCCTCGTATTAGGCAGCGCGGGGGAAAGCAGAACCGACGGGGGGATGAAATAAAGAGGGGTGTATATATATATATATATATATATATATATATATCGAAGGTCGACAGTCCCACTTGCCTCGTGAGAAAACCGGGTACCCTATTTCTGTACGTATATTATACCCCCGGTTCCCATACCTCACTCTTACAACACTTTGTCGCGAGTGTTGAAGTTTTATCGAGATAAGCGTGAAATTTTACCAGCCACGGTGGCAGGCAATGTATCGGGCAGCCGGAACTACTCCGAGTTCTCGGCTGCTGTTGCTGCTGCTGGTCCTTCCACTCTCTCTGAGCAAATACCCTCGACTCTCGAGAGATCGTTACACGAATTCTTCCGAAGATCGAGATGGTCTGAGTCGTAAGTAACGATCTACACTTTACTGCTTTTAAAGCGGCAACTCGCAGCGCCGCCGCCGCAGTAAAAAGGTACCAATCTTCCTTGTCTACGAACGTCCACAAGTGAAAAAAAGTTGTTCATTTCACAAACATATTTGTTAATTTTGCAAAAATATTTGTTAATTTTACAAGAATATTTTTAAATTTTACAAAAATGTTTATTAATTTTACACAAATTTGTATTCATTTTACAAAAATGTTTGTTAGCTTTATAAAAGTATTATGTTTCCAAAAATGTTTGTTACTTTTACAAAAATTTTTTTTTGTAAAATTGTCAAGAAAATAATTATGGACTTTTGTGGAAAAAAAAATGTTGTTAAAGTACAACCCTTATGTACTGTGAGCGGCGACGTAACTGAGCAAGCTACAACGTCCCGACTTTTGGTTCCAACGACGAGTCTTAATCAGCCGTAATAGACTTCGGAGTAAGCAAGCCCACAGCGAAGACATTCGAAAAAAAATGTCTTCGAAAAAAAAGGTCTCTTATTTTCGTTTAATTCTTTCGGGCTGCTGCATCGGACCCGGGCGAACACTCGATCACGAACCGGACGAAGAGAAAAAGAGGGATCGAAGGAGGAGTCTCGAGGATGTAATTCAACGTCCCTTCCACCGGAAGCGACGGTGCTGAAAAGCTCGCGGCACAGCGGAGCGGAGAGTTTCCCGGAGAGGTAAACTTTGTGAAAAAAACTTTAAACACAAGTATGACAGAATCGATATAGCTATATCCGGGTTTCGCGTTCATCGTCGGAGGTCGAGCGAAGTGAGAAGCTGGCGAAAAAGTTGTACAGCTGGAACCATCGGAGGTTCTTCCCGAGAAGCCTTATAAATCGAACTTTCCAGCGAAATGAATCCTCGGGAGCGAATTAACGAGAGAATCGAGAGAGACGGGCAGGAATGAGCTGTGAGGACTGCAGCAAAAGGATTCCGTCTATACATTACACGTAACGCAACGGTGTGCGAGGAAGCGGGACTGTATTGAACATTGTGAAAGTGCGCCGGAGAAAGATTCTCCTATCGATTCTTGCTGTTAGCGGGCCGTCTGCTGCTATCGACAAGCTCGAAAGGAAAAGCCGGCTGTTCTCCGAAGTCTCATGCTTCCGGTGATGGAAGATTCATCCCGTTGCAGGATGCGCCCCGTTGCAAGGGATGCTGGGAGATCTTCACGTCGGTTTCATCGCGATGACGAGAACGGAGGCTCTCTGAAGTACGCGTTGACGTCAGTACTTCTGCCTAAAATGGAACAGTTTGCACGTGCAAACACTTCGGGCATACAGTCGGCCAATAAAGTGGGAAAGCATCGATATGACTTCTTCATTTTAAAACGATTCGTCACTAGGGCGAAAAATACTCGGAGAGCGGATTTAGGTTTTTGAGTTTCTCGATCGTCACATTGTAAATTCACAACGCTAATGTTGATAATCATCGCTGGGATGCATTTAAAACATAAATTGAATGTAATTGAAGGGAATTGAAAGGAATTGAAAGGAATTGAAAGGAATTGAAAGGAATTGAAAGGAATTGAAAGGAATTGAAAGGAATTGAAAGGAATTGAAAGGAATTGAAAAGGAATTGAAAGGAATTGAAAGGAATTGAAAGGAATTGAAAGGAATTGATTTAAATTGAATTGAATTGAATTGAATTGATTTAAATTGAATTGAATTGAATTGAATTGAATTGATTTAAATTGAATTGAATTGAATTGATTTAAATTGAATTGAATTGAATTGAATTGAATTGAATTGATTTAAATTGAATTGAATTGAATTGAATTGATTTAAATTGAATTGAATTGAATTGAATTGAATTGAATTGTGGTGTTCAATTTTTCCACAACCGATAAAACGACCATGAAAAATTTAGCGCATGAGCGCCGTTTGACGTGCACATTTGTATGCTTCTCGCTCGCAATCGATTAAATTTTCCCGGCGTTGAGGCAATCGAATTAATTCTCAGCAATTCATTAGTTCAGCGGGCGATGTGCCGAGGAGAGGGGGAAGACAAGTTGGTAGACGGGCCCGTCGTTGACTGCCGCCGCGAATTTATGTCCTCGCGGTTTCCACCGGTGAGCAGGAGTTGCCAGATACGATATTCGGAGTTAGCGGCGAAGGAAGGGGCGGGGGAGCTTGCGACGTGTGAGTTGACGTACCAAACAATGGAGCAACTGCGAAACAATATGCTTCGCCGTCTGTGCACCTGTCCTAATCTGCATTTAAGCTCCGGAGGGCCTGCGGAACACACGAAAATGTCACGGCACAGGCGACGAATGGGAACCCACGCAACGCCCTCGCTCGCGGATTCCCACAGGACAAACTTTACGAATGACAAAGATCCGAAATCGCGCGCGATCGCATCGGCGAAGTTGCGAGGTGCAATTTCGACGTATGAACTACGACTGTCGAAGGCTAAAATTTACTATTAATGTTTCCAATATTGTTGCGTTTACCGTTTACGCAAAGTTACGATAGAGCGAAATCAACAACACACGTGTTTGGTTTCGGGGAGGATATTATTAATTACAATGTCACAACTGTTTATCTCAAGTATGGAAACTGTCAAACGCATGTGCTGATTGATAGTCTCATCAAGACTCTAGTAATCTCTTCAATCGATAATCTATAAGTGGTATTTTTCATACCGAGTTATTCTAGTGATCTATGCAATACCTTGTGTCTCAGTCAATCCTCATCTCTATACTCGTTACAATATGAAATGGTCTAGGGTAAGATAAGCCTTATCCGGGCTGCAGAGCTGGGCACACTAAGCCCACTGAAGTCGCAACCGGATTGTGGTCTCTTGACATTCAATAACACCATTTGCCCAAAAAGTATACACCCAGAAAAATAATTTATTTGACGTCCACCGTTTATTTGGTCTAAGTAAAATATTCATTTCATTTAAATAAATATTTATTTCATATAAATAAGTATTTATTTCATTTAAGTAACTATTTACTTAATTTCAAAAAATATTTCTTTCAATCAAACAAATATTTTACTTAAACCAAATAAACGGTGGCCGTCAAATAAATTATTTTTCTGGCTATAGGCAAATTTTTGCGTTCCGTAAATGACCCATTATAAGATACACGGTACTTTGTCGTTTTATTTGTCGTGTTACCGTTAATCTATTAAATGCTCCAGGGCAAGACGGGCTTAGCCGGGCTGCAGAGCTAGGCACATTAAGCCTAATGAAGCCGCAACCGGATTGTGGTCTCTTTGACATTGAATAACACAATTTGCCATTTCGCTGACAATGGAATTTCGGACTCTTGTTCCGAACAGACAGAGAGAATGCAAAAGAAGTATAGGTAAATTTTTACGTTCCGTAAATGTCCCCTCATAAGATACGCGATATTGAATCATATTAATGGCTAAATACAATTTTTTTATTTTTCCTGTTACCGTTTATCTACGAAATACTCCAGGGCAAGGCTTATCCGGACTGTGCAGCCAGACACATTAAGCCCACTGAACCAGCGGCCGGATTGCGGTCTCTCTTTGATGTCGAATAACACGACAAGTGAAAAGGCAAATGGTATTTGCCATTTCACTGACAACGGAATGTCGGCCTCTTGTTCCGAACGGAGCATGAAAATGCCCAAAAAGCATAGAAAAATGCCCGCATTCCATAAATGTCCCCTCATAGGATACACGATATTGGATCATTTAAATAGCTGAATACAAAATTGGTGATTTTTTTTTAAACCTCATAGGATTCGATGGTTCTGTTCGGGATCGATTTCTATCAAAGTTGATCCGACTTTAATTTCAAGCTCACAGATGGTATTGTCCCCTGCGAATTGCGGCTGCAAAATGTGCCTCGAAGCGATCTCGGTTGAAAGTTAGATAGGTCGTTTTTTTTTTTTTGCATTTTTCGCGATAAATTTTTTTTTACCCAGATGACAATTGGTACCTCCGATTTCGGTAAACACATCGAGCTTCGTTCCGCAGTGAAAGCCCGAGGGGATTTTTCGCCTCCGGACAGAGCGGATCCGTGCGACCGCGGAATATTTAATCCCAGGCACAAGAGAATACTAATTCCCCCACGTCGGGTATCCGGCTGCGCGCCTTTCAGTTGATAATTAATTTATGCAGAGTAACGGATAGAAGTCGCGAGGGAGGAAAGAGGGATCAAGCGGAGTTTTGTGAATCCGTGTCGAAATCAGGGAGGAGTTTTCAGTTCCGGATTTGCGGCGAACGCGGCCCTCGTAGATTGGGGAATCGCAACGGAGTTTCGTGAAAAGTGGAAGAATGGAACAAATATAAAAAAAAGAAATCAAGCATCGAAGATATCGAAAGTTCTGCGTGAATTACTTCAGTTCGATGTTCCTAGAGTTCGTTACGACAAAAATTTGAAGGTTTTTGTAACGTCAACCTCCCAATTGTCATCGTTTAAAATACCATCGCCATAACCGTTCGACTTATCCTATGTCATTCCCACCACACCCAGAAAAAAAATGTATTTGACGGACACCGTTTATTAAGATTAAGTAAAATGTTTATTTGATTTAACTAAATATTTATTTCATTTAAGTAATTATTTACTTAATTAAAATAAATATTTATTTTAATTAAGTAAATATTTTACTTAATCTTGATAAACGGTGGCCGTCTAATAAATTTTTTTTCTGGGTACAGAGAAGTGGCAAAGTCACTCGATGAGCAAGAGTAAGAAAAAAACGCGATGGCGATAAGGCGAGCATTAATTAAGTCGGTATCGAGGAATTTCTGCGCGCAGCTGTTTGGCGAATAATTGTTTATACTTGCATAAAACGATTATTTACCGAGATATTAAGGACAAGAGGGTCGTGGTCGCGGCTCGACCCGATGTACAGTAACTAACACGGATGCAGCGGAATTAATGAAAGGGGAAGGACGGTCGGACACGGCGCTCGTTAGGGTCGTTAGCAAAGAAAAGATGCGAACCCGGCGCATCTCTGCCTCGAGCGTCGCCTGCAGCGTGGTCTATTCAGGGGTCTGCAGTGGCCCGTCTTTCATACAATGCTACACAACATTGGGAGATGCAATTGCAAGGACGGACTCTCAAAAAAAAAATAAACACCGAAAGTTAGTTGTTCTTAATTTTTTTCGGACACTGCGATCGTGCATTTAAAAACTGGTAAAATCTGTTATTTTCATGTTATCCTTTATCGATTCTTTTTATATCGCTTTTTATATAGATCGTTTATATAGACCTCTGTCCGACGGATCGATTTATTGTTTTCAAAAGCAACGCAATTTTTAGTAAGAGATATCTAAAAATATATATATACATAATTGCCGTTAATTCTATGGTTTAGGTAAAAATTTAATGACACTATTTATCCAAAGTGTACCGGAAAACGTTAGTTCCCATGCAATTATTTCGCACCATATGTACAATCCTGTGCGTCGTAATTACAAGTTGAGTAATTAAAGATTATGAATGAAATACGAAAATCGAGGAAACAAGTGCAATATAATATCCTGCGAACCTTTGTCTTAGCTAAAGACTTTTCATAGGTATTTTTCATATCGCATTTTATATAAATCGATCTCTGTCCGACGGATCGATTTATTATTTTCAAAAGTACCGCAATCATTAGTGAGGATATCTAAAAAAAATACATATATATACATATAGTTATACATAAATATCGCTCGTTCTATGTCTTAGGCAAAAATTTAATGACACTATTTATCCAAAGTGTACCAGAAAACGTTAGTTCACGTGCAATTATTTCGCACCATAGGTACAATCGTGCGCGTCGTAATTACAAGTTGAGTAATTAATGATTATGAATGGAGTACGAAACTCGGGGTCGGCAAGTGCGACATAATATCCTAAGGATGAGTGACGCGTGCCCGCCCACCCGTTTCGTCCCGACGCTCGTCCTCGCTCCCCGTGCGGAAATCAACTCCCCCTCGTCGCTCGAACAATCGATAGCGTTTGGTCCGCGAGAGACACCCGGAAACCGATTCTCGGTCGGTACGTGAACGACCACCGTCATCTGGCGTGGATATCGCGAAACCGGCGTATCGGTGCAGAAATCTCCAGTTCCGTCTGAAAATGCCTACTTAGGCTCGTACCAGCGCGGCGGCTCCGCCGAGAAATACCGAAGAATCCCGTGGAGGAATCTGCATTACCGGCGCTCGAGTGCCCGAGGCTTACCCGAGGTGGCAACGTGTCCTCCGAGTACTTGTACGGTAATAAGCTCGCCAGTCGGATCGACGGATAAAACGGATAAATCAATAATTATTTTATTTATTTAACTGACAATAAATTCCTATCTTCCTGGCAAAATTGTCCAAGGTTCCTCAAGCTCTTACCGATGTTTGTAATAATCGGAGTGGTGAAAAAAATAATACAGGAACTCCGTCGGGGACATCGAAGCCGGGCTAGTTTCCTGCAATACCGCAAGTAGCTTAAAGCTTACCAGCCTCGGATATATCGGGAGAGCGCTCGAGAGAGGGTGCGAGTGTCCCGAATCGCGCCGAGGGCGGAAGCACCGAACCTCGTGACACGTGCGAATAAACTTTGTCCCCCCGAGACGCCAATTGAAATTCAATAAACTCGGAAAAAAATTCACCGTCGATGGCCATAAATAATTTTTTTTATTCGTGAATATTTTTAATTTGAAAAATCAATGGATCGCTTAGTGTTTGCAATAATGGTGTAGTCTAAAAATTGAGAGATTGGTGTATGCGTTGTATATATATATGTAGCGGGAAGATAATTGGTGAGGTATCAATCAGCACGATGGATCGGGTTGATCTACGATAATATTGATATTGTCCCTCGAAACCTAGATTGATATAGGGCTGAGCGATGTACGGGTGGGCTGTAATATTATCATAAATCGATTACGTAAATGAGTATGGACGGTGGAGGGGGGGGGGCGTTTGCTCATCGATCCGCGTGCTTCCTTCCTACACGGTCAGATTTCGTGACACTCGAGGTAAACGATTTTCTCCCTCGCCACTCGGCCCTCACTGCGCCACGCCAACAATTTTTGTTTTTTTTTTTTTTTTTGCTGCTGCTGCTATGGAGTAGGCCCGCCGAAGGTCGAGGCCTCGAAGTACCTCGGCAACTCGCCGGAGTATCGAAAATTGAAAAAATTCAACAAAAAAAAAATTTAACCGACCTGAGTGAAAAATAAAAATAAAGGATTAAAAAAAAATGTCTTTCGAAAAATCGGTTGCAACTTCAATATACGAAAATGGAATACATTTGGGTCGAAATTGAGTATGAAGAAAAAGAAAAAAAGGAATTTCTAGAGCGAATGATCATAGAGTATCAAAAATGGAAAATCATCAAAAATACATTCTAAAAAAAATCCTGGCCCTGTGCGGAAATCACCAATCGGGGAAAAAACAACATTAACTCCACTGAGTAACAATATAAGAAATAAAGGATGAAAAAAATTTTATTTAAAAAATCCCTTGAAATTTGAATGTAAGGAAATGGACGAAACTTTGATGGAAATTGAGTGTGAAGAAGAAAAAAAAGGGAATTTCTGGAGCGAATAATATCGGTGCTTGGGGCTGTGTATTGTAGGAGAGATCCATCGACCCTTCGTACATTGAACCCCAAAAAAAACAAGAAACGGTAGCGGCGAAGCGAGCGGCAGGAGAGGGTGCTGCTCCGGAGGGTGCGAAGGGCGCGACGAGAGAAAGTGCAAATCGTTGCTCGAACGCGTATATCCAGACTGGCGTCATCCACTGTACGGTCTTCATATCCATCGAGAGCGCCGCGTATGTTCACGCTCGTGACGGCCGGGCGGGCATGAATTTTCCATGAAAGCATAATCTGTGTATAGCGAAACTGCTGGCGCGGCTGAAACGCAGCAACGCGCTCGGCCCTTCGATCGGCACACAATGCGTGTACGCACCGTACCGAAGGGCCGGGGGCGTTTCGATGCCGTATCGTCTTGCTGTTATCGCAATTCTCACAACACCGCACCGAAAACTTCGTATGCACGTTCACTAACCAATCTGTATCGAACCTAATCGTCCAGTACCTTTACCTTCGGGCCTGAGTCCGTTCGGACAAAATTGGCACGAACGGAGGGCGACGATACCGAAATGTACTGACGGAGCCAAATCTAAAAATTGTAAGCGTGCCGTTTCTGCATGTCCATATTACTAACCAATCTCTATTGAACCGAATCATCCAGTCCCTTTATTAATATATTTCCTTCTTTCATCTTTCCTCCACAATCCTTACGACATCATACCGAAAACTTCATATGCACGTTGGCACGTTTACAAACTAATCTATATCCAACCTAATCATGCAATTTAGACGAAATGAAATGGAAGTTTGGATCAAATGAGTACGAAAATATAGCGACGATACGTAAATACATAGACACAGCCAATACGAAAAATATACAATAGGAAAAGAAAAGCTCCAAATAATATATAATCGTTAGCATGCACTTACTAAAGTTCCAACTTCCTATGCACGTTCACTAACCAATCTGTATCCATTCTAATCGTCCAGTCCCTTTACCTTCGGGCCTGAGTCCGTTCGGACGAAATTGGAACGAACGGAGAGCAACGATACTGAAATGTACTGACGGTCAAATTTGGCCAAATCCAAAAATATACGAGACGGAAAGAAAAGCTCCGAAGAATACATAATCGCAAGCGTGCAGTTTCTGCATGTCCATCTTACTAACCATCCTTACAACATCGTACCGAAAACTTCGTATGCACGTTGGCACATTTACTAACTAATCCATATCGAAACTAATAGTCCAGTTTAGAACAAATGAGTACGAAAATATATATACGATACGAAATATATAAACACAGCCAATACGAAAAATATACAATAGGAAAAGAAAAGCTCCAAAGAATATATAATCGTAAGCATGCACTTACTAAAGATCCAACTTCCTATGCACGTTGGCACTTTTAATAACTAATCTGTATCCAACCTAATCGTCCAGCTTAGACCAAATGAAATCGTAGTTTGGATCAAATGGGTACGAAAGTATAGAGACGATTCGAAAATGTATAGACACGCCCAATACCAAAAATATTGGTATTGGAATATATAATTGTAAACATGCACTTATTAAATTTTCAACTTGGTATGCACGTTCACTAACCAATCTGTATCCAACCTAATCGTCCAGTCGCTTTACTTACGGGCCTGAGTCGGTTCGGACCAAATTGGCACGAACGGATCCTTACGACATCGTACCGAAAACTTCGTATGCACGTTGGCACGTTTACTAACTAATCTATATCGAATCTAATCGTACAGTTTAGACCAAATGAAATCGCGGGTTGGATCAAATGAGTACGAAATTATAGAGACGATTCGAAAATATATAGACACGCCCAATACAAAAAATATACAACAGGAAAAAAAACTCCAAACTAGGTTTTAATTCGATATCTCGAAATTTTTTGAAAAAAAGTGCCGTTTCGCAAAATTTAACATAGCATTTCCTATCCTGAAAATGGTCAATTTTAAAAA
>JAPYZD010007417.1:0-18569 GCA_030522725.1 Ichneumoninae sp. B BG-2022a
AAAGATTCATTTTGCATAATAATAATTTCAAAATGTTATTAACAAATTGTTGAAAAAAAAATTATTCATCAAAATATGTGGTAACTCAACTTTTTTTTACGTATGAATTTTGAAAAAATTCATACGTATTAGGCGGAATGAACACCACTCGCTCCAACCTCCTTAACTCTTCAATTTTTACTATTTTTTCTGAACTCTGCATCGTTGACACATGTTTTTTGACTCTTCAATTTTTACTATTCTTTCCGAACTCTGCACGGTGGATAAATTCTTCTTTACTCTTCAACTTTTTTTTTTCATCAGGATTACAAGAAACCTCTGGAGGAATCGTCACCGCCGATTCTCAGTCAAACGAAGATAGCGACTTTGTTCCATCGACTGGCGGAGATTCTGCAGTGTCACACAATTTTTAGAATAGCTCTAGCGGAATGCGTGAAATCATGGGACAAGGACGAGAAGCTCGGCGACGTGTTCGTCGCGAGTTTCAGCAAGGCTATAGTTCTCGATATATACAGCGGTTTTATAAATAATTTCTCGGTAGCGATGGATCTCGCTAAGCAGGAGTCAAAGAGAAAAACCGCGCTCGCCGACTTCTTCAAGGTGAGAGGGAATATCCAGAGCGATTAATCTTGCGGGCCCGATCTCGCACGTATCTTCGACGATCAATTAACGTTCGAACTTGTGGTCGATTCGCAGGTGAAGCAAATCAGCGCCCACGACAGACTATCGTTCTTCGGTTTGATGGTCAAGCCAGTCCAGAGGTTTCCACAATTTATACTATTTCTACAAGTGAGTAGGTTTTACTCTTGTAATTCCATAAGCATCGAAGAAAAAAAAAAAGAAAATTAAAGGTCCGATTCTAATCCTTTCGTCCTCGATTGTAAAAAAATTGCAGGATCTCCTGAAGCACACACCGCAGGGACATCACGACAGGATGTCGCTCCAACTGGCGTTGACGCAACTCGAGAGCCTGGCGGAAATGCTGAACGAGAGGAAACGCGAGGCCGAGCAGTTCCAAGCGTTCAAGGAAATGCTTAGACACGTTTCTGGAAAATTGGCCCATCGACCGCTTTCGTCATCGTCCCGTTACCTCATACGGGAGGACAACGTGACGCAGCTGGTAAGTGTCTCGAACCGTAGACGATTCATCCTTCTCCTCTTCTCTCGTATCTGAAAAAAGAAAAATGTATTATTTATTATGTTTTTTATTTTGTAAAGCGTTCGTTAAATAAGTGCAAATTTGCTTCCTCATAGGGGAAGCAAATTTTTTGAATTTCATGAAAAATTAGTGCTTTATTTTAAAAGCATTTTTTAAAAGTAGGGATAGAACTCGCGAAAATAACGGAACCTTTTGAATTTTAGGAATTCAATCAGAGTGGGATGATAACGAAATCAAAGAGAAGAAGACTGCTTTTGCTAAACGATCTCGTAGTGTGCGTATCGGTCGCACCGAGATCGGTGGAGGATTTCTCCGGAAGCGAGAGACTGACGTTAAAATGGACGTATCCGGTGTCCGACATCGAGGTAAAGAGATTTGTATTTTTTTTTTTAAATAAATTGTCTCCGGTATTAAAAAGATAATTGATACTGAAATCAAGATTGATCGTCCTGACACAGATACAAGACACCAGCACGTCGCCGACCCTGAGTCGTCTTCTAACAGCTGGACTGAACAAGGGGGGAAGCCTGAAGTCCGAGAGAAGCGGTGAAGGTGGTCAAGCAGGGGCGGACAGTCTCTGCGTGGAGATGAACGATTTGATGCACGACTACGAAGTTATGTCTAGGATAAGCGACTTGGTCGGCCAATTGAAAGGGACCTACGAGGTAATTCGTCGCCTCCCTTCCCCTATCTAATCAACTCTTATTTAAGGGATTCTTGTTCTATATACATGCCTAGTTGTCTATCAGAGCTGGGCAGTACTTGAAGTACAAAAGTACTTTTTAGTACTCCAAGTACCAAGTACTAGTACTCATTGAGTATAATTGATGAATATAATTTTAATGAAAATTTGTTAAAAATTTATTTGAAAAAAATTTCATTAAAAAGAACGGGAAGTGTCCGTCCGTTTCGTTTTTCTTTTATCCGGAAAAGTATCGAAAAATACAAGAAGGGACGATTTTCGTTCTTTTAATTAAATTTTATTGTTTATTTTTCTCTAATTATTATAAAAAAGTGAAAAATAGATTAAAAATATCCATAAAACGACAAATAACGAAAACTTCAGTTAGTGATTTTTTACAATTAGCAAATTACGTGCACCTTTCTGTCGGCCTAATGACTCTTGACGCTACGAGCCTAATTGCGAAAAGTACTTGAAAAAAATTATAATATTTGAGAAAATACTTAAGTACAAAAAGTACTTGTGATACTTCCGACTTTGTACTTGAAGTATATTTTGGTACTTTGCCCATTTATATATTCTTTTGCACTTTCTAAAACGCCTACTGTACTAACATTAATTTCAAATATGCATACTATTTTCATTGCTTTCTATTGGCAATCCTTAGAGAATTTATCTCAGGACGCAATAAATTCTATCCAATACATCCATCGCCCGTGATAAATTTTAACCGGCCAATTTAATTCCTTCCAACCAGGGTATGACTCCGGAAACGACGAAGCAGATATTGCAATCGATTCAATCCTCGATCCAGCAGAAGGACGAGGACATGGTGTGGGCGGACAGTTGCTGCCTGCAGCTGATGACGAAGCAGGGTCAGATGTACACCTTCCAGACGGAGAATCCCCTAGTGAAGAAAGACTGGATAACCGAGCTGAGACTGGCGCAGCTCGCTCTCGACCCGAACAACTCACCGTCGTGGGAGGTGCCGGAGCAGGAGCAAAGGCCGTCGACGAAGATGCCGCTCTTCGTGAGTTCCCAGCCGGTCTATCACTCGCAGTACCAATCCGAGGTCCGCTGCGGTTGCTACTACACGACCCAGAATCCGCGACCAACGCGGCGACGAGGAAGACACCAGAGCTATCTGTGGATCTGCACGGGCGACGGAGTCTCCAGTCACGTGACCGTCTTCGGCCAGTCGACGACGGCGACGTCGACGTCCCTGAAGCAAGTGACGGCCTTCGATCTGGTCGAGACGAGAGTAGCGGCAATAGAGTTCGTGAAGGGCGTTACGAGCGAACCGGTGACGCTGGCGAGCGATCTCGTTTGGATGGGCACGGACTCGAGGAAGATAATCGTCTACGCCGCATCGGAGCCGGAGAAGCAGGAGCAGCTCGGCAGTTACGCCGTCAGCGGTGCCGTCGTGCAGATTAAATATCACTGTGATAACGTTTTCGTCGCCCTCGCCACCGGCTCGCTCCTCATGTTCAAGAGGCAATTCGACGGCAGCTGGCTGCTCAGGGACCCCTCGATAATAACCCTCGGTAGCGATCCGGTCTCCTGCCTTATGCCGATAAACGCCTCGGTCTACGCGGCCTGCGGCAAAAAAGTTTGGGTACTTAACGGCACGAGCGGCGAGGTGACGAAGAGCTTCAGCGCTCAGCACGAGCACGTCGGCAACGTCAAGCTCATGGCTCACTCGGGCGTCGGTCTGTGGGTGGCTCTGAAGAATTCCAGCACCGTCTGCCTCTACCACACCGAGACCTTCAAGCACCTCCAGGACATAAACATCGCCTCCAACGTCCTTCGTGTGACGAAGTCGAGCGGCGGCTCGTCGAACTCCTGCGGCGACAATCTGAACAACAATCAAGCCGCCGTGACGGTGACCGCCCTGATGGCCTGCAAGGGACTCCTCTGGGTCGGCACGAACGTCGGCATAAGCCTGACGATTCCTCTGCCCAGACTCGAGGGTGTCCCGATCATAAGCGGAAGGGTCAACATTTCCTATCACGCTCACTTCGGGCCCATAACATTCCTCCTCGCGATACAGAACTCGAAGAACAGCGTCTCAAACAAGCCCGACGTCGAGGACGAGGCAGTTCAGTTTAGGACCAAGGACGTCGAGCACAGCCAAAGAAACCGCGATCGCGCCAGTCTCGATTCGTCCTTCTCGTACAACGTCGGTAAGCTGAAGCAACAGCTCGCCGGAAGTCCGGTGATGCTCAGGCGGAAGAGGAGCAAGGAGAACGAGTACAGGGGTTCGAAGACTCTTCCGCGAGGACTCGGATGCGGCGGTGGGCTTCTCTCGACCTCGATAACGAGCTCGCAGAGCTCCGGCGAGAATTGCGACGTTTACGGCCTCTACGGCGAGCTCATGTACGTCAAGGACTACGAGAACGAGAACAGCTCCGGCATCGACCCCGTGTACGAGACCCTGAGGAGAAGCGATCCCGAATTGGCCGCCATACCGAACAAGGTCAGCACCCTCGATCGCAGACTGAAGATGAAGATCACCAGACCGAGGTCACTCGATCTGTCGAACTGGTCGGTCGATTCGCACGCCAGTTCCATGTACACTTCGTCGGGATCCGAGGAGAATCTGTCGATGAAGGCCGGCAAGCTCTCGAGGAACAGCAGCAGCGCCAGCAGAAACGGACCGTACGACAGCAATCCTCCGACCACCAACAATCATGTCACCACCGTACCGGAAGGCGCTGTTCCACCCGGGAAGATCAAAGCGCAGAATGGCAAAAAAATTGGCAAAGGCTCGCTGCAGATCGATCAACCCAAGAGGACCGTGCTGACTCTCATGGGCGGGAGGGGTTACGTTAATTGGAGGCAACAGAACACACCGGCGAGCGTCGACAAGAGTCCAAAATCAACTTACACTATCAAGGATCCAAACAGCAACGACGCCCACATCGTACTCTGGGAAATGAAGTTATGATACCGTGTGCTCTTAGGTATCCTGCAGTGGAGGACGAAGATTGTCTTTTATCTGGCCACGGGCTATTAGAAATATCGTTGACGAGATGATTTAAGAAAAATAATTTAATGAATAATTTAAAATCGGGTCGGCGAGCGAAGATGGGAGGATTTATAAGTTCGCGTTTGGTGCTCACGTACTACTATGTTTATAATGTATAAACGATCCTTAGCAATCCGCGGTTGGTGTTATATATATCTATATATATATATGTGTGTGTGTATACATATATATGCATATTTATATATATATATTATAGAATACGTATAGTTGTGTATTATTTTTTAAGCAAAACCCGTGCCTTCGTTTTCACTTGGTCTAGGCTGAATAATTTCAGCGAGAGGGGGACATAGAAACAGATAATGAGAGAGCTTTAATCAAAGTTTCGTTTTTTTTCTTTTTTTTCATCTATCTCCGTAGAGAAAAGTACAATGAGGAATTTCATCGGTCGTATTAAAAAGGATACATATGAAATAAAAACGTTGATTCTCAGAAGACTGTAATATCGATTGACGTGATCATGACGAATCACCAAAGAGATCGGATTTGGAACGAAAGAGCGAGGAGTTATTAAGCGTTGTTCTATTTATCGAAAAATTTAAGAAAATTGAAGAGAAAAAAAATGCAAAAATAAAATTCGACGAACTTTTCTATTCTTTACTATTCTCCTTTCTTTACGGATCAAGTATTACAATTTTCCTTTTTTTTGTTTGAAAGAATAATTTTCGTTCTTTTTTTTATTTTTTTTTTTTGTAAGAGCGACCGAGCACGGCGCGATCTGCGCGCGAGTCACAAGTTTTCTGGGGACCTTTCCGAGGGAACAACAGCCAAAGGGGGGCTCTCACGGCGATTGTTCGATATTAATCATTCCTTTAATTGACATCGTAACTCGAACGCGTTGACTATCCAAATCTTTTTTTTTTTTACAATCACAAACGTGTTATCGATAATGTAATACTATTTATCCGAAATAATTAAGCAATTGGATGTAAATGTCCAATAGGGCCATGTTAGTGATAAAAAAAGAAGTTATGCAAATGTTTCTACCTTTTACATTTTACAAGTGTTGGAGATTATTGGATAAAAGTGTGTTCATTTCAATTATGTTATAAATACGAACGTAAAGAAAAGTTCTCGACAGGTTGTTCGAGCGACAAAAGAAAAACGGATAAAGAAAAAAAAACATATCGGTGGCCCAAAGATCACAAGATCTCCTGTCGGCTGTGAATAAGCATAGATGATGCGCGCTCTTCTGGCCCTTGGACCAACGATGTTACTCTCCACATTATTTTTTCTTTTTTTCTTCTCTTGTGATAAGATTTGAAATTTACGTAAGTTACCCCAGTGATAGGAGCATATTTTGCGTATATTAATCGGCGAGTAGAAAAAAAATAAAAATCTACGCCGAACGTTGAAACGACGCGAAAATGTTGGCTGACATAAAGATATATAATAATGTATATATAAATAATCTCGCAAAAAGAGGCCAATTTTATTGACGAAAAAATAATCAACTCGGCAAGCTTATATTTTGTACACAATAATTTCGTCGAGACTTCAACCTCAGTTTTTTCTTTCTGTTTCTTTCTATTTATATAAACGAATAGCGTAAGCCAAGTACGTCTCGATATCTGAGTATGCATATTTATTATTTAAAAAGTTGGTAGATTTATCGCTTTCTCTCGCCGGCAATTTCGATGCGGCGAGACAGATGGATTTCATTTTTTTTCTTTTTTTTTAGTTAGCTCGATATTTCACAGGCATTAAGAAAAAGAAAAAAATCTCGACTTGGCTTTATTTACAGACCGGAAGCTAAGGAAAAAAAACATAATTGAATAAGCGACAAAGATTCAACTATGCTGTCGTGTATAGTTAAACTTTATTATCGACAATTTACATTTCTCGATCATTGCTACGTTGTACGATGTTGTGAATGCCCTCAGAATAAACTCTGATTATTCCTGCGACAATGATTCTTAATTCATTCCCTGTAACAGAAAACAATCTCGTCAAAGTCGGAACGACTCCGATACGGATTTACAAACTTAAGAACGTTAAGTTCTCAGTTGGTAGTGCATGTAATTTTGTATATCACGTTATCAATGATTCGGTTTGATGTTCATTACGGACGATAATAAAAATCTAAAGTTTTTTTAAAATTAAAGAAAAAAGTTTTACTGACTTGAAATTAAAAATAAGAAGTTTGTTAAAGCTGTACGATAGTTACAACTTTCTCGTAAATTATTAAGGTAATAAAAAGTTTTCCAGTCGGTAGTGCACGTTGCAACACAGATAATCATCAACTTGCACTAATTGTGTAGGATTTTTTTTAATAGTTTCCCTTTCAAGCTCACTCTCGATCTCGTTTTACTGCTATTATTCCCACACTCGCGAGTTACCTATTAGTGAGGGTCGTTCCTCCACAGGAAGCGAAGATCCTTCCCATCGTAACAGCTCGAGATCTGAAATAAAATTAAATCGAGTTAATTATAACCCTCGTTTCGGGAATCCAAAAATCATTCGGATTGGATTCTCTCGCCTCAGTTGGTAGTGCATGTTATTTATATATCACGTTATCAATAAGATTCGGTTTGGTGTCATCATGAACGAGAATAATTTCCAACTTTACACAAATCGTGAAAAATAAGTAAAAACTATCGTACCGACACACGGGTCTTCGTCGGGTTGCCGTTTGACGAATTCGCACCGAATTGACACGTCGAACAGCAACAGGACGAGTTTGAGATCTGAAACAAAGATTAAATAAAATTACTATTTACCCCCGTTTCTCTATCCACGAATCATTCTGATTACATTCTGTCCTCAGTTGGTAGTGCATGTTATTTATATATCACGTTATCAATAAGATTCGGTTTGGTGTCATCATGTACGAGAATAATTTCCAAATTTACACAAATCGTGAAAAATAAATAAAAACTGTCGTACCGACACACGGAGTCTTCGTCGGGTTGACAATCGACGAATTTGCAACGAATTTACGCCTCGAACATCAGCAGCACCAGCTTCATATCTGCAACAAAAAATTCAATAAAATTACTATCTATCCTCGTTTTCCAATCCACGAATCGCTCCAATTAGATTCTCTCCTCAGTTGGTAGTGCATGTAGTGCATGTTATTTATATATCACGTTATCAATAAGATTCGGTTTGGTGTCATCATTTGCGAGAATAATTTCCAAATTTACACAACGCGTTTAAAAAAATAAATATATAAAAAAATATATATATCTTACCGACACACAAATTTTTCCTCTGATTATCGATCGACGAATCTGCACCGAATTTACGTCTCGAACATCACAAGCACCAGCTTAATATCTGCAACAAAAAATTCAATAAAATTACTATCTATCCTCGTTTTCCAATCCACGAATCGCTCCAATTAGATTC
Source organism: Ichneumoninae sp. B BG-2022a (assembly GCA_030522725.1). NCBI lineage: Eukaryota > Metazoa > Arthropoda > Insecta > Hymenoptera > Ichneumonidae > Ichneumoninae sp. B BG-2022a. The sequence continues at coordinate 8,239 of JAPYZD010007417.1, forward strand.
TCTCCTCAGTTGGTAGTGCATGTTTATATATCATGTTATCAATAAGATTCGGTTTGGTGTCATCATTTGCGAGAGTAATTTCCAAATTTACACAACGCGTAAAATATATATATATATATATATATAAAAATATCTAACCGACACACAAATTTTTCCCCTGATTCTCGATCGACGAATCTGCACCGAATTTACGCCTCGAACATCACAAGCACCAGCTTCATATCTGCAACAAAAAATACAATAAAATTACTATCTAGCCTCGTTTTCCAATCCACGAATCATTCTGATTAGATTCTCGCCTCAGTTGGTAGTGCATGTTATTTATATATCACGTTATCAATAAGATTCGGTTTGGTGTCATCATGTGCGAGCATTCCCAAATGTACATGAGACATAAAAAAAAAGAAAGAAAATGATCGTACCGACCTGTGGCGTTTCCGTCGCGCTCCCGACCATCGATGCTTCCGACCCAAAGTCGATCGATGATCCACGTCACCCAATGCTCAGACTGAAGAACTATTAACGGGAAACAAAAGTACAAAGTTAGTACAATCGAAAATCCCCAAAGCATTCGCCAAAGCCTCAAACTTGGACGAGATGTATGTGGATTCGTTCGAGGAATACAAAAATAAAAAATGCTCACCTCGTTCCATGCTTCTGGGTCGGAGTTTAATTCTTCCGCACCAAAATTAAGCATCAACACAACATCGTGCTCCATCGACCGAGTCAGTCCGGTCCGTTGCCCTCGATAAATATTTCGCTCGCGAATCCACCACGCCACGCTTCTCGAGCCATCGCTGCTTTTTCACCTCGCTAAAGATTCTCGACGACTTCCCGAGCCGACGAGCGCGAACGGAATGGCCGGAAGCGGGCACGGAACGAAGCGAGGCGAGCCGCGGGAAGGGGGGATTAAGCACGCTGCCTCGAACCTACTAACCATCCCGACAAAACTCGCCCGAAAAAGGGAACACCTCGAGAATCCGTACAATACAACAGCGCGCTCGGATTTGTGCTCTCTGCGTCCGGGAGTTTCGGAACGCCGAGCCTAAGCTCTACCGACGCCTGGCGTCCTTCTTCTCTTTGTGACGTCATATGGAACAGTCATTCGGAGCGTTGACGAGCGGAGGGAGACGAGAGACGGAGAGGCGGCCAGTGGGGAAGGCAAACCAGTCACAGAGAGAGAGTATAGTTTCGCCGAGAGTAGCTTGTAGTAGGTAGTAGAGAATCATCGTTCTGTTACAGCGCATACGACGCTGATGTAAACATCCACGCCTCGAGAGGGACCGACGGGGATCGAGAGTGTGAGTGTGCGCGTTTAGAGCAGTAAATCCTCGTGTGAATTAATACTTAGGAACTCGTAGATCGTCGAGAGTGTTCCAACGACGTGTTCCCACTTGTGAGCGACGAAAATGTTAGTTTGTAACACAAATTTTCCCGATAACGACGGCAAAGAGGCCTTCGGGCGATCGAATCGAGCGAGAGTGAGTGGCGTGCGCGCTCGAGTATTTTACGAGCCGGAAAATGTAACGAGGAAACTCTGAAAAGCGGCGAGCTAAAAAAAGAAAATGACATTTTTTTTGCCCATCGTGTTCGACAAATTTAAGATTTTTCGCACTGCAGGCATGCGACGAGCGGAGCTCCAGCTCCGCGCTCTCCACTGTGTTAATCGAATTGTACGTCACTCGATACGTCCAAATATATTTCCAAGGAAAAAAATAAGAAAAATGTTCACGTATATCTGAATCAATTGACCGAAACATTTAGCTAAACCCTCAGACCTTCGGTAGACGTCAGCTGTTCTTATCGTCGCCCTGAACTCGTCCACGTTTAATTAATTCTCTTCAGTTTTAATTTTTCTTATTTCTCCGTCAAACAGGCCCAATCGCAGGTTCGCTTAGGCGACAAAAAAAAAGATCCAACTTTCGCGAGGGAGCGACGATAAAAAAAACACACACAATGGCTCAGTCAACGACAATCGAGACGGTGACGATCACGAGGCCTCTCAAGGTAAGTCCCGCGATAATCGCCTTAGAATTTCACGAATTATCAGCGACTCACTGGATACCGGCTCGTTAGGCAGCTGTCGAAGAGCTCGAACTGGTCGAACCGACGGTAACGACCAGTTAATTGGAGATCGGGTAGGGGGAGGGGTGGTTTAAACGACGAATAATAACGACGGTTACTGTGACTAGGTCGAAAGCGAAGTGAGCCTCGGCGAGGTCCTCTCGGCGCATGCCGAGGGAGGCCCGTCGGTGCGCCGTCACCTTTGACCCGCGCATCCCCTAAACGACACACATACCCGCACCCCGGTCGGGCAGTTACGAGAAAGCTTGCCAAGTTTTCAGACGCGATAAACCCAACGCGTCTTTGAAATACTTCCGAGCGGCAGAACAGTTGGAGTATTATTTTTATTTCTTTTTTTCTCTCGTGCTCCCCTCGACGATTGGGCAGGGCGAGAGAAGGGGGGGAGGCTTCTGTTCGCGGATAATTGGCGCGAGAATCGCTGGCGACGTTTCGTCCGAAATACGCGTAGGGAGATCTTCGGTGGGGAAGTCTCCGGCGAAGGGTGTGCGCATCGAGCCTCGGGCATCGACAGGCGCAGCGGGTCGCACACAGGCCAGCGGTGTGTACGAGAGGAAAACGCGAGGGAGAGCCAGGGGCAGAGGCAGCCTCCCTCGAAAACCCGCTCAACGAGACCCTCGAGAAAGAGAGCGGAGACCTCCCCCGTTCGACTCGGCAGACTCGACAGACGTCCTGTGCGGAAGATGGCTGACGTCACCCTCGACGTACTTCTCAATTTGTAAAACCGACTCTCCGAACGGCGAAGGAAAATTGTTTAAAATATATATATATATACATATGCATGTATATATATGTCAGGCGGTGAATAACTATTCAACTAGTGGTGAAAACGTACGAATCGGTTAAATCGATAATGAAGATAGGAGAGATCGCATAGTCTACCGATGTTCTACGTCGGGGTTTACGACGTTCCGTAATTTCAAGCGACTTCGTAAAAACTTCAATACGAAAAAAAATACAAAAAATATTGTTATGTGCGGCAGTCCGGTGTCTCGAGTGTAAGGCCGATCGACCGAGTCGAATGTTGTACGTCGGATACGAGAATCGAAATCAAAAATAATAAAAGTTAAGAAAAAAATTGTGGAATTCCAAGCGACTTCGTGAAAACTTCGGTCCGGGGGAGAAAAAACATTTGTTATGTGCGACAGTCCGGCGTCTCGAGTGTAAGGCCGATCGACCGGGTCGAATGTCGTACGTTGGGTACGAGAATTGAAATAAAAAAAAAAATAAGAAAAAATTCCGTAAATTCAGGGGAGTTGGTAAAAACTTCAATCCGGGAATAAAAAACATTTATTATGTGCGACAGTCCGGTGTCTCGAGCGTAACGCGGACCGGGTCGATTTCCATACGTTGGACGCGAGAATTGACAAAAAAATTAATAAATAAAAATAAGTAAATAAAAAATTAAGAAAACAAAATGATCATGTACACGGTCGCAGAGGACCACATGGGGGAGAACGAGATCGCTCAGGTATCGAACACCGCTCAATTGAACGTCCGTTCTTGGAATCGAGAGCGACTACTTTTTTTAGTGTAGCGTGCAACTTATCGTGAATCAGCTCTCATATAGCACGGAAATATTTTCGGAGGGTTTATATAATATATATTTTTTTTATATCGAAAATATTTTGGCAGTATTATAAAATATTTGTAAAATGGATTTTGAATGATTCTGAAAATATTTTTTTGTCAGCTTGTAAATCTTGCATCGAAATGTTTTTCGCAATTTCGCAAATGTTTTGTGAAACATTTCAGCGAAATGCGAAAGATTGCAGCACCGATGCAAATTCCATGTACGCACCCGCATGAATGCGGAAATATTCGTAGTAATATTTCGCTGAAACACGTAATTGAAAATATTTTGAAATATTTTATCACTATGTTTCGGAAGTATTTCAGATGTGTCGAAAAATTAAATATTAACATAAAATAATATATACAATTAAATTAAATTTTATTAATGTTATTAATGCAATTAATATTAAATATTTATTAATGTTTCTGAAATATTTATGAAACATTTCGTGAGATTTGAAATATTGAAAATATTACTAAAATGATTTCATAATATTTCGTGCTATATGAGCCTTATGGATAATTCTTCGATTTTTACCTTCCCCGTTTCCTGATCGGTTTTGCTAATGGTGTTTTTGTCTTCTCCGACTGCCCCAGGTGATCGCCTTCATATGCGGAGTTATCGTCATAATACTGATGATAATGGGCCTGGCGTCGAGCGACTGGTTGATGGCTCTGGGATGGAGACAAGGCCTCTTCGTACACTGCATCGAGGAAGGCGCTCCGACACCTTTGCCCTTCAACATGCCCGATCCGCCGGGCTGCTATCAAGCCAGGGACAAGAGTATGTGAAATTTAAAAAAACATGTTAATAACGAGGCCTTTTTATTTTTAAAAAATAAAAGAGCCATTGTTCACGCGCGACGTAATTAATTCGAACACGTGTCCGCCGATCGCTCTTTCAGGCTACATACAAGCAGCGGCTGCTTTGTGCGTCGTGTGCCTCATAGCTGACATAGCCGCCACCCTTCTCACGGGTCTTGGACTCAGGTCCAAGGACCATCGGGACAAGCACAAATGCTACAGGGTAGCGGTCTTCTGCATGGGATTAGCTCGTGAGTTTTTACAATTATTTTTTTTTTAATCTTTTATACTCATTTATATCATGTTTCATATATATTTGTTAAGGTAGTACTTGCGGACAGTCCGAACTCACGTGAGTTCCGAGAGAGAATTTCGAACACTTCTTGATGGGCTAAAAATCTGAAAAAAAGAGACGATTGATTTTGCATAATAATAGTTCCAAAATGGCATTAAATCATTGTTCGGCGAATCCCCTGGCATTTGTTCTCTCAATTCTCTCCGAACTCACGTGGACTCAAATATTGTCCGCAAGTACTTGGGGACACCGGGGCAAAATGGAACAGCGCTGTAAAACGGGATAGTGAGGGCAAAACTCAATTTTCCAATAATTTTTGGTTACCCCATTTCGTCCCAACGATACATCCGGATATTCAAACCCGTTTTGCCCCGTTGTGCCATTTTGCCCCGCTCTCCCCTACCTTAAAATGTATTGCATATATATTTAAAAATGTACTGGATATATTTTTTTAAAGTGGATTTACTCTTTTGAATGTATTGTATATATTTTTTAAAATGTATTATAAAAAAAATGTTAACTATATTTTATACTTTGATGGCAAATGTTTAATTAATTTTTATTTTGTTGCTAGTCGTGTCGCTGCTTATCGCTCTGGTGATATACCCGGTCTTCTTCGCCGCGGAGCTCAATCTCGGTGAGTCCAAAAACCTCGGTGAGTTTGGGACCGCGTTTGCAGTCCCAAAGTTCCTTGATACCTCATTGTTTTCTTTTATTATTATTAATGTATTAATTTTTTTCATTCGATCGTTATCCGCAGGTAATCGCACCGTGTGGGAATTCGGCTGGGCGTACGGGGTCGGCTGGGGCGCGGCGATATTCCTGTTCGGTGGAGCGGTTTTGCTGCTGTGCGACAAAGAGAGCGAGGAGATATACTACAAGGAGAGAAAAATTGTGCGGGAGGATTTGGGAGCCGGAAACGGCGGTGGCTCGATGATCGGTGTAGGACATCACAGCGGAAGACGCGGTATTCAACACGCCTAGTGGCATTGTACCCTGCCCGACGTTGTTCTCTAGGTCAACATTGAACTATATCCATTTAGTTCCTCTCATTATCCCGATGAGACTCTTAATTTTTTTTTTTTTTTTTTTTTTTTTTTTTTTTTTTTTTTTTTTTTTACTTTTTTTTTTTTTTTCTTTAACGCCGGACAAAAACGAGTAACAATGTTATTATAGAGGTGACAAAAAAGGCCATCGGCAGGGTCACATCACCAAGTCCCAAAGTACTCGGAACTACCAAAACCTTTCACGACCCCCCTCCCCTCCCCCGCCCCCGAAAAAACCCCGTTCCGCCGTTCGGTGTCTTCAGTCAAGATAATTTTTGGGACCATTTACGCGCTATATTCGTGTTTCGTTCCTTTTTTTATTTATTTTTTTTACACCAACCACTTTCGGACGCATCACGGTTTTTTACATTTTTCTACCTTGAATGTTTCAATTCCTACGATGAGAGACACGTTTAGCTGTTCTGGCACATGATTTCATTTTCTATACCTAGATGAGAAAAAATTTAAAAGATAAGAAAAAAAAAATGGAAACGGAGCCAACGTTACTCGGCTAGTGGAAAAAAAGTTTACTAAAATTCATAGCGTTTTACTGTCCATATATGGAACGTGATGAGAAATGTATTTTTTAATGTGGAACAAAAAAAGAAAGCGACCTATCAAGATCTCGTCTTCGACTGACTATTTCGATACTTGTACTATTTCGAATCTACTTTACTCCGGATTTATCCCTCCCTCCCTCCCCCCAACCCTGTCCCTGTACACTTTTGTATAGAAACATTTTATTATTATAATTTATTCTTTATCACTAAACCCGCCACTGGATGATAAAAAAAACTCGTCGAGTAATTATACAGTGTCCTATTTAATATTATACTTTTAGTACAACGTTAACTATAATATTTTTTGATATATTTACCAGTATTCATCGTGCACGGAGAAAAAAAGCGTGTGTAATTCGTCGAAAAACGTTCGCGAGTTTCACCTCGACGAGGAGCTTGAAACAGTGTGTTCGCTTTACTTTGTTTTTTTTCATCATTTTTTTTTTTTTTGCGGCAGCTAAATATCGAAATTAATCAAGTGATTCCATTGCTTCTATCACAAATATCTCTCTCGATCTCTCGACAGGAAAGCCCCGAGTGACGGACCACTTTGAGAACCATAAAAAAAAAAACAATTATGACATTTTCGTTCGCTTATGTTTTTCGTTTGTTTGAGTGACAAAGGAATAATGTAGGGGCAGCTCGGGCAGGTATAACCGATCCATTAATGCACTATAAGCATATTACATACGCGTTATGTATATAATATAGGCACATTTTTTAAAGTACACATCGGTACAGGGAGTTAAAAGACAAAAAAAAGAAGAAAACGGAAATAATAATAAAGAATTAAAGGAAGTGAAAGAGATGAGACGGAGGAGAGACGTTTATCGCGCGCGGATCGAAACACTGCAGTCGCACCGCAGACAAAAAAAAACCATAAAAAGATTTTAAAAAAAGAAGAGAATAAAAACAAAAAACAATGTAGATTTATAATACAAATAGTTATGCTTTTGCAAACTATACCCTAGTGAAGTTAATTGTAGAGTTGGACACTACGTGCACAATATGTTATAGAAAGAAAGGTTAAAAAAGAAAAAAAAACTCTATCATTCGTCATTTTTGGGTCGTCGTTAATCGCCATCAAATTTGAAGCAGTGAGAGCGTATTGGGGTACGTGGAGGAAAATAAAAAAAATGAGAGGTAATACGAAAATGAATTGTGAGCGAAAAACGGGAGAACGAAAGAAAAATGTGATCGATCGTTAAGATGCCGAGGTTGTTGTAAATAGCTTTCCGTCGATGAGCCACTTTAAATTATACGAATCATTGCCAACCCGAAAAAAAATCGAAATAATTTGCATCCGCTGGAGAACGAAGTTCCAAAAAACTTGGCCAAAGAGAGAGGCCTCGATATAAATTTTGTATATAAATCAATTCTATTATTTTTCTTCCAAACTGCTTTATTCTTACTCTCTATTTTCAACTCTTCGCATCTTATCTTTCCGGGTACAACGAGAGAGTAATATTCGCGAGAACTCTGAGACTGTGTGTATTAAAAAAAAATTTTAATTCAAAAACCAGAGAACTCGCAAATATTTTCGAGTTTAAGAAGACTGGTTCTCGTTTGAACGTTGAAACACAAACGAAAGTTGAGCGGTTGAAATCATGTTAGGGTGATTTTTATGTGGGGAAAAAAAATACAGTGTTGGGTACGAATGTGGAACCGACTCACGAGCTCCGAGATCAGTCAAAAATTAAATAAAAAAAAGATACGTAAAAAATTCGTCTGCCTGCATGAGCTGCGTATCGAACAGGAAACGACACTCTCATACCTTTAGGTTGTACCAATGAAATACTATTTCTCAGCATTTTCATATCGGATAGTAAACACATATCACACCATGCATTTATCGTAAATAAGACGAAAAAAGAAAATGTAAAAGAGAATATCGAAATTGTATAACAAAAAAAAAAAAGAGAAAATAAAAAGACAAAGTCCCGCGTAAAAGCGAACGGAGAAAGTGTAGAATAGTAAACGGCTCGTGTATCACAGTAGAACTGTTTGTACTATATCATTCATCGATGTGAACATATCACAATACTGTACAAAAAGTAATAAACAAAGTATACACATGGAAAAAAAGTATTAATTGACCTTACTTGCCATACCTTGCCCCCGCAGAAATGCAATTTCTACGTGTGATCAAACAAAGTATACACAAGAAAAAAAGTTGAAACTTAAAAATTTTCATGTAGTTCCTCATAAAAATTTAAAATTTAAATTTTCATTTCGCTTCCTCATAAAAGTTGAAAATCTAAATTTTCGTATCGCTTTCTCGTAATGTTCGTTTATGCGTTCTATAGCTTCTCATTAAAGACATCTTTCTTAGAGGTTTCATAGCTTTTTCTATAACAAAACCTTTGTTATATTTTTTTGACTTCCTCATAGAGGAAGCTTTGCGCAAATAAGAAAAAAAATGGTAATTGGATTTATTTGCCACATCTTGTTCCCGTAGAAATTTTCACGTCGTATTTTATGGTCGCGCGCTTGTAATTTCCTCGTGTAATCCATTAGTCGTTCTTCCCTTTAATTTTTACGTGTCTTCGTTTGGACATTTTCTTTCTAGAGCTGCGAATCCGTCGCGGAACGTCATTGGCACAAAACACAGATGGGTAAACGAAATTCCCGCCATTATGAACCGAGCCTTCCGATTGGCTCTCGAAGCTTGAGCGTTTCTCCTGCAGGTGGCGCGCGCGGGAGCGCGATTATTCGAAAAATCTCCAGCTGCAAACCGACCTCGACGAGTACATAGAATTATGCATCAGCTAAAAAAACATTCCGCTGATAAAACGAATAAACGTTGACTGAAGCTTGTCGCACAAAATTTATTGGATTCTCTGTCACACCTAATAACACTAATAACTGATAAGTGGAAAATAATAATATTGACATAGCGAATTGGCTGATGCATGTTCGCCTCCCGTCTCGTTTTCACCCTTGTCGATAAAGTAACTACCTTCTTTACATGTAAAAAACAAAGCTTCCTCTATGAGAAGACAAAAACTTCACATGTCTTTAATCTAAAATTTTTGTCAATAAAAATTTCTGATGCCTTTATTGGATTCTCTGTCATGCGCAATCGACTAATAACTGATAAATGATTAATAACGATGACATAACAAATTGACTAATGCATATTCGCCTTTCGTGTCATTTCCAACTCGAGCTCCAGCTGGCGCTCACTCGGCGATAAAGTAAATTCCTTTTTATAAAACACCTTTACATGAAATAAAATAAACGTCACATTTTTTTTTCTTATCGCAGCTTTTTTCATTCAAAATTTGTAATGCCTTTCCTAAAGCCCCAGAAGACGAGTGTGACGAAATCGAGGATCGATGCGTGCAAAAGAAACGGCCTGAGACACGCAATTTTCGCTCCCGGGCTCTCTTCGAGGTACACAGGAGAATGGAAAGATGACAAGAAACACGGGAGAGGCTCGGAGATGTAATTTTCTTCGATCCATTTTTTTCTTTTTTTAAATCTTCTTTCAAAGTCCCACAGTCGTTTCTTCAGGAGGAACCGACTTCCAGGCGGAGAGGAATGTTGTACGAGGGCGAGTGGTCCAACGACAAGAGACACGGATACGGTCTTCTGTCCAGAGTCCTCGAAGATAAGACTCGATTGAAGATCTACTCGGGCAACTGGGTGGAAGGTAAGAAGCAAGGCTTCGGGATGTTCCGGTACCACAACGGAGACTATTACGAGGGTGGCTTTTCGAGGAATAAGCGGGAGGGATTCGGCCGGATGTGGGGAAGCGACGGCACGTTCTATCAGGGAACCTGGAAGAACGATCACCATCACGGTGACGGACTGTTGCTTCAAGGTGAGAAGATCCGATTTTGACGAATTAACGACCAAAGATAATGACATCATATAATATATAATATATAATATATAATATATAATATATAATATATAATATATAATATATAATATATAATATATAATATATAATATATAATATAT
>JAPYZD010007426.1:0-11208 GCA_030522725.1 Ichneumoninae sp. B BG-2022a
TATTTAATTCTTTTTTTTTTTTTTTTTTTCCTAATGGTCGGAATTTTTATTCAAGCCTTCCGTTTATGTACTTTTTATTTAAAAGGGCGACATATTCCGGAGTGCTTAAATATGAATAAACCGGATTATGGTAAAGAGAGAAAAGAAGTGTAGGGAGGACTAGTCTCGCGATAACCGTAGTCTGTTAATGTATGTTTAGTTTGTTATGTAATCTAGAATCAAATGTTATTTTATATTTTATGTTTACTATTTTTATTCAGATATTTAAAGATTTTGTATGCTGAGTTCTGTATTGGGCTTAATCTAAATCGATAAAAAAAGGAGAAATTCGTCAAATAAATTAAATTAAAATCTACTTATAGAAGGTTTGGCGACAATTTACTTTTTCCCTGACCAATTTTGAAATTCTCTGACTTTTCCCGGTTTTCCCGGTTATCCCTGACCGCGGCCACCATGGTACTATAATAAGACTTTAAAACAGTGAAAGCAAATTGGACATTAAAAGAAAACAAAAGAAACAGTTCTTTTACATTGCTGATGTATTCCACATTGTAACAATTTGAAGTGGAGCGTTTTTTTTTATCTATATAGAACTTAATTTCATGTATTAATTTTCGTCTTTAAATAAATTTGCTCTAACAATTTTTCTTTTCTCAAATGCTTTTTATATGGTTAATGTGTACTATAATACGACTTGAAAATAGTGAAAGGAAATTGGACATTACAAGAAAACCAAAGAAACAGTACTTTTACATTGGTCGTGTCTTCCACATTGTAATAATTTGAAGTGGAGCATTTTTTACATCTATATAGAACTTCTTTCTTATATGGAATGTATTGGGCACTCAAAGCACATAATTTGTGTAAAAATGGATGCGTTTCGTAGTTAAATACGTCAAAGACATTGTGAGTTGTGCCGGTGATGAATTTTTTCCAACCATCGAATTCCTACGAGTTTGTGCGTAGTATAATTTCGTGGAGAGCTCGATGAGTGTACGAATGCCATTGCGGGACCACATGCGAGCATCTCGGTGCTCTCGCACGGGCCCCTCCAAGGCCGGTGGATTGGGAGGGAGTTATCCTAACGCAGGTGTATTCTCTTTTATCGTCTCGGCTTTGAATAATTAAACCATCTGGAAGCTACGCGAGGAATCAACAGAGTTGATATACGTCGATCCGTCAGGCAAGTTTTCGTTCGTCGAGCGTCGTATCTCACGGAGGACACACTCGCGCCACTGTGGAAAATAGTATTCGCGTCTTTTTTGCCATCGCGCCGATTAAGTAATCGTACCTTCACGATTTGGTGTGCAAAAACCAACGAAATCGTGTAAAATTATTGAAACAATTTGAATCCGGCGATTAATTTTTTTTTTTTTTTTTACGACTTCTTTAATTAATTTTGAGATATTTGGAGATATCCGAATAATATTATCGTTCTGGGAGCGGTCAGGTGCGAGGCCCCGTGTGGGGAAGTTGTGTAAGTATCGCACGCGCGCTTCGTGCTCAATCCATCTTGCCACACGTTTCGGATAATAGCCGACCTCGGGGACACACTCGGGACGTTATCGTGACGTTTTTTTTACAATCGGTCTCCGTGACAGTACGACAAATAACGGAGGCTCGTGCGGAGCCTGAGACCGATAGCCGAGATAGGGCGACGACGGAACGGCGCATGCGCAACAACCCGAACTATCGGTTTCCTATACGGCGAATTGTGGACTACGTCCACGTGCAAGATCTACCGTTGCCAATGTCACGCGGTCGAACGGAAACAAATGGCCAATGAACGACATCGAGCGGCTCTGCTCGAGTGTGACCTTGAGCTCTCCTCGTAAATTACCAGAAATATCAATTTTGTGTCGAGACTATAGTTATTTGCATAATAATGATTTTTTTTTAATGCTCATAAATCATCACAGGAATATCGATTCTGTACCAGGCGGTGTTTATTTACAATAATTAACGATACTTAAAAATTGTTCGTAATTAATAACAAAAATATCGGTTTTGTATCAAGACTATGGTTATTTGCAATGATAACGCTATTTCAAGAATCCTCATAATTAACATCAGAAATATCAATTCAATAATATTTCCTCATAGAGGAGGTTCTGGTGAGAAAAAAGATCGAGTTTTTAATCTTAAAAAACTTGTTCAGAATGTTCGAAAACATCGAAAAATCACATTTAGAAAAAATTGTTCGCATGTTTCCTATACGACTGGTGACACATCGGCGTGCAAAATCAACCGTTGCCAATGACACACAGGCGGATGGTAACAAATGGGCAATGAGTAACATTCGAGCGGCTCAACTCGACTATCGATTGCACCATGTTTTTTAGACATGCCGGCTCATCGCTTCTTACAAAAATGTCCAATTGGAAAATTCCACAAGGACTTGCCGTGAAAATAAAGACATCGTTTTTTTTTTTTTTTTTCCCAACACGTTACGAGAGAGCAAACTGGTTACGTCTCCGACCTTTGCCACTTTCAACGTCGACATTGATTAACGCGAATATTATTAATCGATCTATGCGATAAATCGATAAAATGAAAGTGGTTTTGCTTCGCATAAAAAGTCAACTACTTTTCAATTTTCTGTACCCAATTTGAAATACAAAAAAAAACTTTGACAATAAAATTTAACTGTTGAAGCAAATTATATAAGCTTAAAATTTCCTTTCTGTAAATATTAATAATAATAATATTTTGCGGCTAAAGTTGTATTCCAAAATAATCGGGCAACCAAAGGCAAATATAACCAGTATGGTGGTTATTAATGTTAAAATGAACTAATGAAATATATTTTGTCTATTTATTATATATTAACATGCGAACTGGTAATATTATTCAAATAGTAGAGATATTTTCATAATTTATCAATTTACTGTTGTATTTTTAATATTGTATGTAAAAGGGTTTATTCCGTAAACTAATATTTAAATAAATAAATAAATAAATAAAGTTCTGCATGCCCCGAAAAACGTGTCTAAACGTTCCAGCACATTTACCGCGTAAACGGCAACACTTAGATGACGAGCGGACTGTCCGGCACTGCAAATCTATTTCCTACCCTGCGCCTAAACGGTTCGACGGGACCTGTGATTATCTCGTTCGATTTAGCGATAGGCGCAGCCGTATTTCTCGGAAGTTCGAGGTGGCGCTGTGCAGCCTCGAATGTATCGGTTGGCCCAGACCGTGAGACGGACGAGAACAAAACGTCGAGGAAAGCTTCGAGTAAAAAATCCAACAGTTAAATTTTATTCGAAGCTTACCACGACGTTTCGTTGTACAGATTTAACTCTACGCAACGTTAAGGTAGTACAATGACTGACGCCGCCTAAGTTCGAGAGAAAAAAGACAAAGATTACAAACACTTCTCGATGAGAAAAAAATCTGAAAAAATTCGAGCATATAAAAGGTTTTTGTGAATACGTATGAATTTTTTCAGAATTTTAACCAATTACTAAAATTTACGATTTTAAACAAATTTTAACATAAAGGAAATGAATAACATTTTGGCATTATTATGGACGAACAATCTTATCAGCATCTTCCATATGCTTGATTTTTTTCAGATTTTTATCCGATCGAAAGGTGTTTGTAATTCTCTTTTATTCGTCTCAAACTTAGGCGGCGCCAGTCATTGCGCTAGTACTACTTTAAAAAAAGTGTTCAAATGTTTCAGCACATTTGTCGCGAAAAGGGCAGCACTTGCATTATGAGCCAACTATTCGACAACGGTTCGACGGGACGTGCGAGATTTCGATCGATTTAGCGGTGGACGCAGCCGTTTTTCTCGGAAGTTCGGGGCGGCGCTGTACACGCTCGAACGTGTCGGTTGCCCGAGACCGTGAGACGGATGGGAACAAAAGGCCGAGGAAAGCTCCAAATCAAATTTATTACACCCGTGTGAAAATTGCTGTTTTACACACATGGGAAGTAAAATTTGGTACTATACTAGTAGGATAAAACTTTTTCTTCGTGTGATTGCAGCACTCGTCAGAAAAAGTTTTATTGCGCTAGTATCGTAAATTATTATTAACCATTAGATATTTTATTTTCCTAACGCATGTATGTGAAATTTCCGTCTCCGTTCCCGTGAAGTGAACGCAGAAAGGCACTTTTTCGCATCGCGTGCGAGAAAAATATTGCGCATGCGTACAAACTCAATATGGTCTTTTTTCTCCCACTAGTGCGAGAAAGCGGCTTTCTACGCACACTTCCCAAAAAAGTGAGATTTTCGTTAATTTGTGAGGAAAAATTATGTGAATGGCAAGGGCGTAGACAAGAGAGTTCTAACTCGTGCGGCATTTTCACAGTCGTCAAGTTCCTCGCCATACAAATAACTATTGAACCTTCGGCGTTTTGTTGTAGACCTTCAGCTCTGCGTAACCTTAAAAAACGTGTTTAAATCTTTCAGCACATTTGTCGCGAAAACGGCAAATCTATTACCCACTCTACATAAACGAGTCGACAGGACCTGTGAGGTCTCGTTCGATACGCACAGCTGTTTGTCTCGAAAGTTCGAGATGGCGCTGTGCAGGCTCGAACGTGTCGGATGCCCGAGACGGTTGAGACGAATGGAAAGAAAACACTGAGAAAAGGGTTTTCAAATAAAAAGTTACTACTCGATACTTTGCAAATGGGATCATTATTTTGTACCGGCTTTTAGCCGCCGTGACAAATCCATAACGCATTTGCCCATTTGCGAAATATCCAACAGTTAAATTTTGTTACGGTGAAACACGTTCTCAGTCGCTCTGTCGCGCTCTGCCGTAAGATGCTATTATCTCTCTCAGATTCCTAGTTCCGTCACGTTCGGCGTTTTGTTGTAGAGCTTCAGTTCTACATAACCCTAAAAAACGTATTCCAATGCTTCAGCACATTTGTCACGAAAACGACAAGACTCACATGACGAGCGGGCTGCTCGGCGCTGCAGATCTATTTCCTACTCTGTGCCCAAACGGCTCGACGCGACCTGCGTTTTTCTCGAAAGTTCGACGCTATGCTCGAACGTGTCGGCGGCCCGAGACCGTGAAACGGATGGGAACAAAACGCGGAGGGAAAACGCTTCGAATGGCCGGCGTGACAAAATTATAAAACCCTTTGCAAAATATCTGACAATTAAATTTTACTTGAAGTTTTCCTCGTTGTTTGTTTTTTCTTTTTTTTTTTTTGCGGAACTTCAGCTTTAGGTGACCCTAAAAGCATTGACTAATAACCACACATGCTGTATGTGAATTATAGAGGTTTGAACTTTTCTCGTTTGATTCGCACATCCACACATACACACACTCAGTAAAATACGTTTCTTGTCCACAAATGTCCACAATTCTTTTCATGTTAATTTTACCAAAAAAAAATCTTATCTATTTTACAAAAACGTCTGTTAGTTTTACGAATATTTTTTTCGTGGTGGCCGTTTTTACCCCGGAAAAAAATTCCCTGACTTTTCACTGACCAATTAAAAATGTTCCCTGAACAAACTTCTAACGACGTCTATTGAAAAAAAATTAATGAGCCCAATGAAAATGCCTAATTGTTGTATAATGTTTCGTTCTTTCCTTTTTCGAAATGATCGCAATTTTTTTAAGGCTTCCTTTTAAGTACTCTTTATTTATTTCTAGAAGGTTTGGCAACAATTTACTTTTTTCCTGACCAATTTTGAAATTCCCTGACTTTTCCAGGTTTTCCCGGTTTTCCCTGACCGCGGCCACCATGTTTTTGTTCAGTAAAGAACAAAATTATTGTGGACGTTTGTGATTAAAAAAAACTTTGTGAAATGTACAAATATTTTTTTCTATCTATACACACATACGCAAATACATCCGGATATTTTTTCTAAACGTAATTTTTCGATGTTTTGGAATATTCTCAAGAAGTGTTCATTAAAACCTCGAATTATTTTGTTATGCAAACAAAGCTTCGTCTACGAGGGAGTGAAAACGTGTTCGAACGTTTCAGCACACTTGTCGCCAAAATGACGGCACTTGCACATCGAGCGGACTAGTCGGGCGCTGCAGATCAATTTCCCACTGCCCGCCTAAGCGGACCTGCGAGATCTCGTTCGATTCGGCGATAGGCACGGCCGTTTTTCTCGGAAGTTCGAGGTGGCGCTATGCACGCTCGAACGTGTCGGACGGCCGCGACCGTGAGACGGATGGGAACAAAACGCCGAGTAAAAAGCTTCATGGTAGCATAATAATCGGGGCTCCCTGGGAATGGAGAAACACGAAATTCTAAGCCGCGAGAGATGCGTTGCCTGTGGGGGAGAAGAGACCGGAGAGATCCTCCCTCGGTCTCTCACGCCGGCAGCCAACCGGCTCAGGTATACACGGAGGAAGACCTTGCCTGGAAGGAACTCTACTCTCCTCGCAGGTGAACCAGGGACGGACCAATTCGGAGGAGCGGGACGAGCGTGCGCACCATAGGATTCAAGACTCGTGAGAGGATCGAAAAAAAAAGTGGGAACATTCGACACGGCTCATGAGAATACTCTCTTTTTCCCCATTATTTGCCAAGAGGTTTAGCGCTGACCTTGAGTATAGTGGGAAAAAAAATAAAAAAAATTCAATGATCAATTTCCAGGTAAGGAGCGTGAGAGAGGAACCGTAAAATAGTTCCGGGAATTATTATACGAGGCTGAATGAAATTCGGCGTCCCGGCTAGTCTGGTACCCCTTGCTGGACCATCACTGAGAGACCGGCAGGACCGGGATGACACACACACGCCCCGGAGTGAAGCGGAGGATATAACTGGAACTCCTCGAAATTCCGAGAAGCCGTGACTACCCCGATGTATAATATCGCTACCGGCGATTCGTTTTTCGTCCGATTTTTTTATTTTTTATTTTAATTTTTATTCCAAGCTCACTCGATGAGTCGTTCCACGCGGGACGAGATTGGAGGTAGATTCGTGATCATCATCTCCGAGGAATCCGGTTATTCCGGGTACAGCCGAAAAGAAATTGGGAGTTAGGAGAACTGATAGTTGGTTGGGGAAAATATTTTTTTTACGATTTTTTAAAAAATACTTTCTGTACTGTCTGTAATTTTTGTTTGTTCGTTTGTTTAGGTTTGAATATTGAAAACTGTCCTTTTATTTTCTGTGTTATTAACAATTTAGGTTTGTAGTTTTGTTTGTAAAACTTGAGGCTGATGGTGCGATCGGAAAATTTACAAATAAAAGACGGTGGACGTTTGCGGACAATAAGTTGTAAAAAATACAAAGTTTTTTTTACTATGTACAGTTGATACAAGAGTGTCGATTCCGGGTAATGAATACGTCACGCCCATTTAAGAAAAATTGTGTTGGCATTCCAGAATTGTCTATGATATTTTTAATTAACAACATTTTTCTATTAAAAAAATATGCAAACTTTATAATTTTTGTTTTAGTTTAGGAAATAATTATATCAAGAGTTATATAGAATTTTAATTATATTGGGAATTATTTTTTTGATAAAAAAACTATATTACGGCAAAAGCGTCCACGAGTGGACGATCGGTAGCCGATGCGGTAGGTCCACTTCCGGTGTTACTTTGCGATATCGCTCGATCCACATTGTATGACGTTACATCAGATAAACCGTATCGAAAATCCTGCGACACCGACGACACCGACGAAAGGAAAGGTGTAGACATAAAAACGTATCAGTGTCCGAGGCCGGGTGGAAGGGAATTGTGCGTGATATTTTTAATTCACAAAATGTTTTCATTTTTTAAATTCAAACTGTATAATTCGAATTAAAAAAAGAATTGCATAGAATTATAATTCTTGTTTGAATTCAAAAAAGAATTACATCATATCGAAAGTCTACTAAACAAGTTTAAGTTTAGGCGAAAAAACGTATCAGTGTCCGGGGACCAAGATTGAAAATACTTGCCCGTGATATTTCGCATTCACAAAATTTTTCTCTTCTTCAAATAAAAACATGTTTATATAATCCTTTTTTTAATTAAAAAAATAATTACATAAAAAATTATACAGAATAATAATTCTTTTTTAATTCAAAAGAAAGTAATTACATCATGGCGAAATCATCCACGAGTGAACGCCGGTAGTCGAAAAGCCGGTAACCTTCACTTCCGGTATTTTCCCTTATATCGCTCGATCAATATTGTATCACGTTACCTCGGATAATTTGTATCGAAAATCCAGTGACACGGACGCCACCGACGAGAGGAAAGGTGTAGGCGTGAAAACGTATCAGTGTCGGGGGCGGGAGGGGGGGGGGAAGTGGAGGAAGGTGGAAGAAGCGTGGAAGACTCCCGTGAGTCTCGAATAACTCGCTAATCTTCCCCGGGGTCACGCAGAGGCGGCAGGTGGGTGGCGGTGGCCGCGCCGGGGTGGTTGAACGTCGTACTCGGCCAACTCCTCGGAGTTTCCCACGACAGGTGACACGTGGGAATACCGGCACGGCGCCGCAGGTGGATCGCCGCTGGGAGACGGCTCGGCCGATGGCGGAGGAGGGGGGCGGGGGGACGGAGGGTCGCTGAAGAGCGTCGGAGGTCTCGAGAAAGAGAGAAGCACGGCGAACGAGGATAAAGCCGGCGAAGGTGTAAGCGAAGGAAAGACCCTAGAAGAGCCAGGCGAGCGCACAGGTGGAGGGGGAGCCCCTCGCAGGCCGACCACAACGAAGAAGTTCTACCGCTCGCTCCGAGCGTTCCGTGTTTTAAAATGGTGTCCCCGAGGACGCTGCGCTATTTAACGCCAGCGCGAGACGATTTGTTTTCAGCGGTGTGTATCAAAACCGAAATAAATCGGGCACTCGTTTCAACGAATAAATCGTCGCGGACACGCCAGCGAGTTGCCTATTTATTCGACTACTTTGCGGGTGGACGGTCAAGTAGGTGAAGCTTCTTGTCTACGAACTTCCACAATTGTTTTCTTTTAAGGGCGTTTTGCTTTACAAGGCCTAATAAAACCTTTTTTTCAGGCATTTTTTTAAAAGGGAAGTGAAACCATTGGATTTAGAGGTATGTTTTGATGTTCATTTGAACTGTACGAAAAAATTAGTTTTAACACAAAGCGAAAAAGTACTGCACAGTTGTTGGCACCCCGGATAGTTTCATGGTTATTATTTTTCTAAATTGGTGGGAGTGATTACAAAAAACTAAAAGACCTATCGACTTAAACCAAAGCTCATTTTTTTAGTACTGCATTCTCTTCTATGTGAACCTAAAACATTGTTAAAAAAAGTCTTTCAGTCAAGAATTACGAGCTGCATCTTTCCCGCCAATTGAAAACTGCAGTGCAGTAAATCGGCCAATGACTATGCAGTCATTTTTTGTTTTGTGTTAAAACAATTTTTTTCGCACAGTTGAAACACACATTAAAAGATACCTCTAAAGTCACTGAGCTCACGTCTATTTTTCTCTAAAAAAAGAATTCCTGAAAAAACGCTTGTTTAGGCGTTGTAAAACACGAACCCCCCTTAATTCTTCTCGTTAATTTTACAAAAATTGTAATTGCATAAACATTATTTCGTAAATCAACCAAGAAAATAATGATGACCTTTCCGGACAAGAAAGCTTCAGCTAAAATCTTGTATTCCTGCTCACAATTTACACCGAGCCGCGTAGCGCTTTCTGATCTCGTCCCCTTAATTCGTCTTGTTAATTTTACAAATTAAGCTCCCCTTAATTATTCTTGTTAACTTTACAAAAAAGAAATCTTTGTCAATTTTACAAAAATTGTAATTGCATAAACATTATTTCGCAAATCAACTAAGAAAATAATGACGACCTTTCCGGACAAGAAAGCTTCAGCCCAAATCTTTTATTCCCGTTTACGAGTTACACCGAGCCGCGTACCGTTTTCGGATCTCGTGCGGATTCGATCCCCGGAAGCTCCCCGAGAGCACGTATAGCAGTCTACTCACTTGAGGAAGTAAATTTGTCCCTCGGTGGTGCGTGCCTGTTCCCATCCGTGGGGCAGTGGTCCCAGGTCGTCGACGGTGCTGATGACGTCGTAGCTCCTCTGTTTCTGATGATGATGATGACGGGCGTGGGGTTGGGGCGCGTGCTGACTGGCTTGTTGTGCCGACGCGTAGGTCTGTTGGAGGGACGCGGGGCTGCTGTGCGCCCGCGGATGTGCGACGGTGAGTCCGGACGCCGATTCGGCACCGGCGGCCGAGCCAGTGCCGCCCCCAGCGCCGGCACCACCTGCACCCCCAGCGGAGGCCCCGAGGGCCCCGCTGCCGGTGGCGCTGGCGCCCCCCGCGCTTCCGCTGACGGCGACCGTACCGAAAGCCGAATCCGCCGAGTTCTCCCTCGAGTGCGATATCGACGGGCTCTTGCTGCCGGTCGACGGCGGATTGAAGAACGAGTCCGGCAAATTTCTCATACGCAGCGGAACCTGCAGGGGCCTCTTCGAGTCGGGCTTGAGGACACTGTCGAACAGCGCCTGAAGCACCGACTCGGAGTTCTGATCTACAACGACATTGCTCTTTGACAACTGGTCCACGTCCTGGTTGAGCGCCATTTTGGATAACGTGCCGCGGCCGTGCCCGCCGCTACTGCCGCCGGTTCGAACCCGTGCCGCTGCTCAACCGCTCCCCGCTCCTGCGATTCTCCTCCAAACTGCGCACCCTTTTCCTCTCCACCTTCCCGTATTTTATATATATATATATATTCCCCGCGAAAGTTTCGACTTTCAAAAAAAAATTCTAACAAACTATAAAATTTTTAAGTTCCGGTAATCTCCACTTCGTCCCGCACTCGCACAGCCGTTGTATTCCTTCGTTCGAGTTTGTTGTAGCCCGCTATCGTTTCTACACAGCAGCGCGCGCGCGTGTATGGCGCGCAGGCACTCCCGGGGCAGCACGCGTGTACGTGAGTACGTACCTCACGGCACACCAGTCTCTTCTCTCTCTCGGCTCGGCTTGACCCGACCAGCACCGCTCCTGCCCCCCTTAAAGATCCACGACGATCTCCGCCGCCTCTCCCTCCAGCACGCGGTCCCGTCTCCCGTTGTCCTCACCAGTCCTCTTCTCTATTTCGCTTCTTCTTCTTCTGATCACCGCCGCCCGCGAGACAACAAAACAAGCAGGACAATGCCGCTGCTGCCGCCGTCTTGGTCGTCGGCGTCGCTGCTGCTGCTGCTCGGCCCGCTGCTGTGTGCAACCGTCGACAAAAATCCCTCTTCTCTCGGGCTTCCACGCGCAACCCCACGAAGCCCCCCCCGCTTCTTTTTTTTTTTTTT